>VXCM01003789.1:183033-234432 GCA_014773175.1 Lucifuga dentata | reverse complement strand
TAAGACAGTAATGGTTATTATCATAGCAGCACAACACAGATGCGTCCTCACTACAAAAGTACAGTGTCGTTATTTGATGACAACAATGAAATGGAGAGATCACATTGGCAGGTGGCAGCTATCGGGATGGATGGACAGATGGATAGTAAATTTAAGTCATGGCAATATAAGGTGATAAGCCCAGAGGACCAACGGCACTATCCACACTTTTGGACTGGCATAACCGTTTTGTATATATATGCAATTTGATCTTGCAACAGACAGATAACATAGTGCGTAAGTGAGTGTGTGACCTTCACCGGCCCTACGGTGGTGTTTTTTTGTTGATTTTGTTTTACATGTAATCTCAGTTTGGGCTTTAATCTGCTTTAATTGCTGTGCTTTATAATAAGTGTACGTTTGTATAATTTATACACGAGTTTGTAGCCTAAATGTAAATTTTCTTGGGTGCGGGTAATACACTGTGCGTGTCATAGCCTATTTGGGGAATTACGAGTAATTAAAATGAATTTAATCTAAGCAAACAAACAGGCTGCAAAACGTGTCAAATTTACACCTGTCACGACGTGAATTTATGACTGTTCCTCAGTAAAGTTTGGCAACGCGAGAAATTAAGATGGATTCACATCATCCAGTAATGATGATTTGGTGCTGATGCTTTTGACAGAAAAAAAAAAGAGAAAATGCTTGTGAACAGCGTATGGAGGTGTGTGTCAGGTCACATTAATATCTGAGCTATTTGGCTGTAGGTACACAGGCCGTGCGTAAAGGCGCACACGCCGGGCGCACGGACTGTGAGCAGATGAACAAGTCAAATACATCCCTGCCGAGATTTGCATCCCCAAGATGAAGGAAAGAAATCGTTTTAACAGCTCACATTTGGGGCTGTTTGGATGTGACAGNCCCAAGATGAAGGAAAGAAATCGTTTTAACAGCTCACATTTGGGGCTGTTTGGATGTGACAGGGAGAATTTGGTGCATGTGAGCCTCCTCAGGGCTGAGAAAGGACGGGATGCATTTTTCGGCACAAATAACGACAAAATAAGAGTGGACTATAGTCGATGCTGCCCATATACCTATTATATTGCCCCTAACAAGTGCCATAATCACTGTTTGATAAAAAGTTTTTCAAAATAATAAATATTGTCTTAGATTAAATAATTCGTTGTCCGGGAGTGGGGATGCAATTCTGGGTAAGGATTCAGTTTGAGGCACAACAAAGATGCGCGCCGAGTTAAACATAAAACGTTATACAGGGTACGCGAAATCGACCTCGGAGTGAATTAATAAATGCCGAGTTTTAGCGATCCCCCCCAGTCAACAATCCAATCTGATCGTGATGCCCGCCCATCATCATCAAATGCCCTGCCAATTAATTTGCTNCAATCCAATCTGATCGTGATGCCCGCCCATCATCATCAAATGCCCTGCCAATTAATTTGCTCTGCCGGCGGGACTGTATGGAAGACAACTTTCAAGAGAAAGAAGGCTGTGGATAAGGGAAGAGTGGAGATAGTGGGACAATGATAAAGCAGAAACAATTTTCTTAATGACTTATTTTGTATGGACTCCCAACAAAAATACAAAGGAACTCAATTCCTCTTAGAGCAAATATTCACTTTTGAGAAGGTGAAACCAGCAAATGTTTGGTATTCATTGATAAATAACTAACAGTACAAAGACAAATTTGTGCTGTAGTTAATCTGTTGATTGAAGAACTACAGCGCTACACTCAGCAAATATTCCATGATACAAATGACATGTCAGACCAGTCACAACCATCACCATGACATCAAAAGTGTTTAATTTTTTTCCTTAAATCTGGATAAATCTAAACATTCAGGAGTAATGACAGAAGTCAGAAATAAATGCTTGTTAATCACTGTAACCTGCTAAAGTCACTGAATGACGGACACACTTTCTTTTTATTATTATTATTATTTTTTTTAAGTGTACCTGTCTTAAATTAGACTTTCACCATATTCCCACCTGGGAGCTGGCCACTATTACAGTCAGCTGCTCTTGATGTCTGAGGTTTACTGGGGCACCTGTGTATTGCTCAAGGGCACATCAGAAGTGATTTTTGTAAAAGAGGAGAATTACACTCATTCTGTCCCCACATTTTCCCAATAACCCTTTAAAGCAAGGCTTATTGTAAAGCTTAGGTGTCTGGTTTCTTGACTGCAACCTCAAAGCCTCCAACAGGTGTTGTGCCGAAATCTGCATCCCTGCCGAAAATTGTATCCCCACTTCTGCCGAGATTTGTATCCCCACTGTAAATAATTTTCTGAAGATGAAGGAATAAAATCAAGTTAACAGCTCACATTTGGGGTTATTTCGATGTAACATGGTGAGTTTGGTGAATGCAACTCTTCTCAGGGCTGAGAAAGGAGGGGGTGCATTTTTCGGCAAGTGGCTCCTGCCGAGAATTGCATCCCCAGTGTAATTAAGTTTCTGAAGATGACGGAATTAAATTTCGTTAAAAACTCACATTTGGGGTTATTTGTGTGTGACAGGGTGAATTTGGTGCATTCAATCTCCTCAGGAATGAGAAAGGAGGGGATACATTTTTCGGCAGGTGCCTAGTGGCTACTAGTAGACATACTGTACTGTAGGTATTATTGTTACTGCCCCTAAGAAGTGCCATAATCACTGTTTGATCAAAGTTATTCAAATGAATAAATATTGTTTTGGAGTACATATATGATCCATTGTTCGCGAGTGGGGATGCAATTCTCGGCAGGGATGCAGATTTCGGCACATCACCTGCACGTATTTCTTCACCTGTGTACGCCTGGTTTTGTATTTTAAGCTCATGAAGACTCACTCTACCACATCCACCCCAACTTCCTTTGGTGGATTGTTGACCGTCGGTGTGTTCAGCTGTAACTAAAAGCTGTTTCTCCACAGCTGAGATACACTCATACGTACCCTGAGAGCTTTCTCCCACACCTGGTTCAGTTTGCTTATCCTGAACTCCACCGTCTTCTCATCACCGCCGCTCGGTTTCGGCTCGTTCAGCTCCTTTGAGTATTTCCCGGCCATGACACCCAAACCGACACACAACACAACGATAAAACACTGCAGTTTCATTTTTAAATTACGACACACAGCTTACAACAGAAAAGGTACCCGAAAATTACTGCAGGGAGAAGAAATTAGACAGCTAAATCGGCTAAAGATTTTGTTGTGGCTCAATAAGTACCGTAAGTCATGTGATGAAGGGGCGGGGACTTCCGCAACAGTTGCATCATGGGATAAGTAGTTTTATCTGACTGCACTGGTAATACCAGGACAGCGACTATGACTGTCTCTGAACTACAATTCCAGAAATACAGCTCTCCGGCGTTACCTGGCAACGGAGGCTGCAGGCTCTCTGAGCAAATAGGAACCATCCACGCGTTGCACATGACTGGATGCTGTTCACATTCTTATGTTAGCCAACTGTATTGTGATAAGCTTTCAGTGTGACAAATGAAGAATGCTTAGGTCATCTTTTTGATTTTTCCCTTAATGCTGAATATAATTATGGAGGCATGATAAGAATTTTACTCAACAAAAATAAACAGTGGAAATTTATACCACCCGCTGGTACTTGAAGCTCCTACTTCGTAATGTCTACTGCAAAGAATCCAAATTACCGGTACTCATATCTATTGCAATTCTGTTACCGTGGCAAATTATTGACAGACAAATTTGGTTCTTCAAGAAATTGTTTAAAGTTTAATTATTATTTATAAATTAATTTTACAAATCAAACTTTAGACAATGTCTTTATTTTTTGTTGAAAAATGGACCATGTTTTCTTCTCTCTCTCTCTCTCTCTCTCACACACACACACACACACACACAGTGGAGGGATGGGCATATACAGGAATAGGTGATGCAATAAAAGAAAACAGATGTGCTTATATAAGGAATGTGGGAGGTATGAAATTAAAAAGAACATTTAGGAATAGATGATAAGTAAGACAAGTACAGATGCACAGACACAGACTCATACACATCTATATGAATATGAATGAATTGTTGATGCTGCTCACTACACATACACATGCATTCCAACAAAGCTAATTGGATTTAGGAAGCAACAGACGCAGAGAGAGAAACAGAGCTTTTCATTAGGTTTAAGAGCTTTGGTATTATTGTTTATACAGCATTCATGAAGCATATTGAAAATTGATCTGAACTAAATTCAGCTGAAATGAAATAAACTTAGAAACTTATATAAACTTATAATAAATGTGTATTTCTCTACCATGGCAATATTTCATGCCAATAAAGTTCATTCAGTTGAAAGTAAATTGAACGGGGAGGAGGGAGAGAGAGAGTGTGTGTGTGTGTATATATATATATATATATATATATATATATATATATGCACCTGCAGTAATGTAAGAAAGTAAGTAATGGTTATTTCATCTTCAGATGTATTCAATATTTCACTGAGGACGGGGGGAAAGAGAGAGAGAGAGAGTGAGAGATAGAGGGAGAAAGACAGAGAGAAACAGTGTTGTGCANGAAAGAGAGAGAGAGAGAGTGAGAGATAGAGGGAGAAAGACAGAGAGAAACAGTGTTGTGCATTTTATATTACTTAAATAGTGCTACACTATTTATTTGTTTTTACACGTGACAGTTTCGACTTAAAGATCCAGGATATATGAGTAAGAGAGATTTAATTAAACAACTTGGCCGATTAATCTCTGTCGCTTCTGGTTTTCTTTGCAATTTCACTGTGATTCCAGTTTCAACTGATAAAATGTCATTAGGCTCTGCTGCTATGTTTTAGCAATGTCTGCCAAAAAAAGGTCTTCTAATCCAACCTGACACAGTCTGTTCTGAACTGAACAAACCTGCTCTTGTCTAACCAAAGTTAAGGTTTTAAGAGTCATTCACAGTTCCAGGTTTCCAGTGGAGCAGTTTTCATTAATTGGAGCATGATTTCCTTGGATGAAAGAGTTTAGAAGACGGAGGCTGGACAGAAGTGCATAGCTGCCTCTTCCATTAATGTTTCATCCAAGGTCAGTAAGGTAAGATACTTGTAATATGCCACACTCACAGGAATTTACAAATATTTTGGAGGCCAATTCAGATGGCAAAATATTGTTTGCATTATTTTTACATTTTATGCATTGAGCACAACCTATCTAGAGCGACTTACAGGGAATTTAACAAGAGAATAAATTTACAGCGGCTCAGCAAGATTAGAAGAAAAAAAAAAAAGAAAAAGAAAAAAAAAGAGCAAGGGTTAGAGCTTCCGATCGTTGAATATTTATGTAAAATTTGCTAGAAAAATAAATGTGGAGAGAGGAGCTGTCAGACACCCAGAGCCAAATCTAACTTTAATCCCAAATATTGAAATCTACCTTGTGAGACCAGAAGAGAAGCAGAAGTTAAATTAAAGACTAAATCATTTCTGATAATCTTAAGACTTTTGAAAATATATTTTGAGACGTTGAAAACTTCCTTTAGTGGCTTACGCGCTGTCTACCTTCTTTAGTGGGATATTAGATCAAATTACTTCAAAGTTATTCTGATCTGGTTATTATAATGCCATGTAGATGCAGCACTTTGATCACAGTCCTGCTCATTTGCATATGAGAAGATGCTGTAAACAGGGTCACTTACATTGAAACACGCTGATGATTTTATAAGTTCTCTCTGTGCCCTGTGTTCCATCTTTATTTACAGCAGCTACACAACAGATATTTTTGCTTTAATGAGTGAAAATATTTGCTTTAATGAGTGAAAAATCAACTCGAGATTTCTAGAACAACACTTAGATTGTGTCTGACGAGATTTTGTCAGCAAAGTGTGTTTTTTGTTTATGAATTCCCATCACTTTCAGCTTCTTGCCTGCAGAATTCATGGGCACATGCATGACCCCACACACACACAGACACACACACACACACACACACACACACACACACACAACGTGCATTCATGAATGATATTGAAATGTTTGAGTGAGAGAGTGAGCTGATGAATAAATTAAGAAACATATAAAGGAATATTCAAAGGGATGATTTTAAATGACACTATAAATGTATTCACCTCTAAATATCCAATATCCAAGGACAAATCAATTAACCAACTGATGCACTGAGTTATTGTTGTGATACAGGATGGCTCATTATAGGCTTTCAGCTGGGTGCATTTAGAAAAGTGAGACGTCATTTTTCAATGCAGGGTTGAGCAGAGCAGATACTCTTTGTGTTTTAGCCTGAGTCAGTGAGTTTCAGGGCTGCACTTGTCACAACAAAAAACTTGGTATAGGAACTGCTGATTTGTACTCCCCCCCAATTATCTGTGAAGCAAATTAAATACAATAAAAACTATAATTAAAAAAAAATATTGTTATAAATGACACTTTTTTTAAGTAATAATTGGAATTTAAACTTCAATAAGAATATTATAAATCTGGCTGTAAGAGCATAATTTGCATGCAGTTGCATCCAAGCAATTTCCCAGATATCAAGTTATCTTTCCATTTTCCATCACAGTAGTTTTTCAATGAACCCAAGAACCTTTTGAGGAACTCAGAAACTCTCTGTTTCCTAAAGGAAACTAGACTCAGTCCAATTTATATTGCTGAGCCTTGGTTCCTGCCTCCTAAAGTACTTTTCTGTTTGTCAGGATGAAATTTACTGTCCTCCTGATTGTCACTAATTGGTCAAACATAATCCTTTTACATGAGCATTTTTCTGAAGCACCATTTATGAACCAGAAACAGCTGACTGAAAACAAAGCTGCAGCAGCAAGAAGAAGCAAGTGTCAGAATATTACTTCATCTTCACCAAAGTCACTATAATAGACAAACAAAATCTATTAGAAGTAATGAGAAAGAAAAATAAAAGCACTTGGTCTATACAACAGTGAAAACAATGCACAAGTTTTACAAATAAATGAACCTCTAAAGTAATGACTTCTCCAAAAAGCTATTTGGCCAATCACAGACAAGAGACTGGAGTTGTGGGTTTTACAGGTGCCTCAAAGAACAACACAAAGACTTCAGACCTGATTCATATTTACTGTGTTGTTGTCTGGCTGCATCCTCTGTCTCATCATGTACACAGTTATCTGTCTAACTTATCTAAACTTCAGTCTGTGGGATTACATGGAAATGAAAATTAAATTTGATATAAGAACTTTTTATTTTCTGAGTATATTTCCTAGGTTCCATAGTTCCTATTTGGTTGAAACATCCGCAGTAATTAAAATACTTGAATGATAACAACTCTCCTAACAAAAAAGAGAAGTGTGAACTGTTCTTCCTGAAAAATATTCCTGTTTTACATGGAAACATGTTTCTCTGTATTCTTGTTAAAGAAATTCCATCAATACCCTGCACAGCTAAAATAGCCAGAGAGAGAGAGAGAGAGAGAGAGAAATTGATGTGACTCATTTTTAATGTCACAGAGGACAAAGGGGGCAGAATAGAGACTTCTGGGTGCTAGTTTGGTTGTGATTGGCTATGAGAAGGCACAAATGTGTCTGCCATTGTGTGTCTCTGGAGTGGGAAGTCAATAATGAGAGAGAGAGAGAGAGAGAGAGAGAGAGAGAGAGATGAAGGGAGAGAGAAGCTGCCACACAAGAAACAACCAACAGTAGCAGGAGTGTTACATAAACTGTGTTTGATGACAGCATCACTTTATTTCTTTTTGTCTTTTATTAGGTAGAAAGAGACAGATAGGCTGAGGTGGGACAGTAGAGCACTAAGACAAAGAAAGAAAGAAAGAAAGAAAGAAAGAAAGAAAGAAAGAAAGAAAGAAAGAAAGAAAATAGCAGCTGGCTGTGTTGTATTGTGTTATCCTGTGGATGTGACAGAGACTCATAATTAAATGTAACTTCTTTTGGTGCAATAGAACAAACAAAGCAAAATCTATCATGGAGGTCTCGCACATTGTTGAACTCACAGTGGTCATAAACGATGTCATTCCCAGTTCTGACTTTCCAGTTCCAAGGTACAACAAACACAGCTTAACTACAGACTCCAAAATTACCAGAGAGTTAAATCAACACGAGAGCCAACAAAAACTGAACATTACAAGACTGACACAATGGAATTTATTGCATTAAATAGTGTATATGATGTAGTTGCTACAGAGAGAAAGCCTGTAACCCCCACTGTGTCTGCAACAGGAACATAAGCAGCAGTCTGCAAGGTAACGAGAGAGCAGATTTGTACTGTTGGGTCCAGGCCTCAGCTGGCCTTTGAGAAATAGATTTATGTGGACAAAGATGCTCTTTTGGAGGAACAGTCACATTGTGTTTGTCCCTGTCTCTTCCTTTGTTGTGGCAGTGGTGATCCCTTTACCCACAACAGTAAACTTTTGCATTTGTTTGTCCATGTTACACATAGATACACACGCTGACACACAAAAAGCCTTACTTTTTACTTCTGCCACTGAAGACATATATGTCAGAACATCCCCCAGAATGAAATTAGCATCTGTTAATGCCAAATGATTGCAAAATTTGTCATTCTCAGTGTGGGTAGAGCAGGGAGAGATGGAAAATATGCAATGTTGTAGGTTCCAAGGACCCAGATGGAGAACAAAGGAGTTAACCTACTACATTATTTAAAATGAAAACATTTAAATATTGCAGTCCGGAAAAATCTCAATAATAAATTGTTTCAATCTATTATTGAGTCCTGAACATCATGTTTAATTTAAACAAGTAAAAACTATCAGTGCAGTGAGATCACTGAAACCTCTTCCAACTACCATTCACTGCTTGTTGGATGCTGGGGTGGGGTTACATATAGAGGTGAGGTTACACATGGAACACCATCCACACCAATCCTCATTGACTGTACATCTATACTGACTGTATGATTAGAAATTCCACTGTTATGAATGCATAAGTGACTTTGACCTGGTCACAAAAATATAATATAACAAAAGCTTCCAGCCCTGCGTGAATGTAAACCATTTAACGAACCATTAAAAGAAAAAAGTCAAATTTAAGTAATAACAGCTCATAGTTTTGTCATAATTCAATTAACCTGAGCAAATTAACCTGATTAGAGAGAGACATATCTGACTGCAGATCTCTCTGAGAAAACCACACCCAACCTCTACTCGCAGCCAAAACACAAAACAGCCTCCCTCACTACAAGTTTTTTTAAGCATCAGGGAATAATGGTGGTAAAATTAAGAAGGCTCTCTGAGTTTGTGAGCACATACACGTACTCACAGATAAACACAATCTGTAAACACGTATCTGTATGTGTGAGTGTATCCCTATGAATAATGATACATACTCACGACACTCGCAACTCCCTGTCTTGCACAATGGTGCAATATGTAGTATATATATACAATGCCATTATTCCCACTAGTTTCTCATTCCATCACTAAAAATTAATTGTATATGTGTTATTGCAGCTAGTTTAACATTTCTTGGCAGGTGAGTGGAAAGATAAAATTTAACCACCACTCATGCTTACTTATTATTTCCTCTTCTATAATTTTCCTCTCTATCAAAATGTCATATTCGAACACCTTTATTATAACCATCCATATTCTTCTTTACACCTTTCCTTCTGTCCAACCTACACATAAATTTTTGCTTTAGTGGAGTTGAAAGAAATAAAAAAAGTACAGCAGCACATGGTCAAGGCTTGTATCAGGTCACACGTTACTGGTATTTTTCCATCCCTCACTATCAAAATGATATATTTAAGCGTCTTACTGCAAACATATATTTAGCCACACCTTTCATCTTTCTGACCCTTTTCCATTGTCTTCTCAGTTTCTCCTCCCATCTCATCTACAGTATTCCCTTCCTCCCTTCCTTCCTTGCCTCTGAACACAAAGCATTACCCTCAGGGAATAAATCTGTAAGTGTAGGTTTGCTTTGAAAATTAACGTCTCTTATTGAATCAAATGAAGCATGGACTCAGGGAGAGAGGAAGGAAAAGGTCAGCAGACTGGGAACATTTAATGAATATTGAATTCACACACACACACACACACACACACACACACACACACACACACACACACACATTTCCTCTGGCCTAGAGAGCAGATGTTTCAATCAGAAGAAAGTCCACCATGTGCACACACATAGAGTGAAATGTGTCAGTAAAAATATGCAGAAGCAGTAAAAACATAATAATAAATATATATATAACAATAAATAATAATATATAATAATATATACTCATGACATTTTTCCACTAACACTGGTGTTATTACATAGAATGGTAATTAAACAGTGAAATACCAACAAACCCTGCAAATCTGCTTCTTCCTATGAGAAATAAACAGGGCAATATTTATTCAGTGATTTATTTTGAGATCATAAAAAAGAGCTATTGCTATTTTTTTTTTTTTACAAGTTTTATGATCTGTTGTAACTGCATGTACCTGCTAAATGTTCTCGTACAGTATGTTACTATAATTGCATCTTTCTAAAATGTATTTTAGAAATGTGGTATGAGATGCTGGTTGGTTTTATATGCAGTATTTTATATGGGGGTTTTGCCTTTATTAAATATTTCATTGAAGAGACAGAAGATAAATGAGAGAGAGAGAGAGAGAGAGAGAGAGAGAGAGAGAGAGAGAAAGAGAGAGAGAGAGATTACAGCAATGTTTTCCAGCTAGATTCAAATCAGAGATGTTGGTTTCATGATACATCTTAGAAAACTAGACCTTCATGATGCCTCGGAACTTATTATTTTATAGTGTGTTTTTGAATAAGTCCTGATACTGTGAATAATGCTTGCCAGTATTATATAATGCATCAGTTCATTTTTCTGTATAGGGGGCTTGCTGGTTTTAGCAAGGTTGCTTAGAAAGGTATAACATAAATAAGAGAATTTTTGCATACATGCATAGTTTGACATTTTACACTGGTGTCATATTTACTGTTTTAGTTTCTCCCCTTGTGACCTAAACAAAAAAACACCAAGGCACTTGAAATCGCCCAGATATTTAATTGTTGCTTGGTAACAGATATCTATAAGGGGTCAGTGGTTCCATTTGAAGAAGAAGTTTTCTTCCCTGATTAACACCTTACAGCTTCTGCAAACTTGCAAGCTATCACTGTGCCTACACTTTCTCTGGCATTTAACTGAGGAGGAAAACATGATTTATTTTGGCCTTGGAGAATAATATGATATCATAAAATTCACTCTGTGCACAAAAACACACTTCCCAGCCACAGAGCAATTATGTAATAAAACATAATAATAATAATAATAATAATAATAATTATTATTATTATTATTGATGGATAGAGCTATATGTATATATATATATATATATATATATATATATATNAGAGAGAGAGAGAGAGAGAGAGAGAGAGAGAGAGAGAGAGAGAGAGAGAGACCAATATAACCTAATCTTAGCTTTTCAGATACTTAGCTTTTCAGATACGTATAATTTGCCATTTGGCATAAAATTCTTTTTAGTGCTAACATTTCAGACTGGAAACTGATAAAAGATGTTGTGGCTGAAAGTGAGCAGAGTTGTCTGAAACTGCCTATCCTCATTATTGACAGACTGAAAATTGTGAAGAGTTGTGTAATACTCATAATAAATACAAGGAGTCCTGCTGAAGCTACCAGGATGCATATGCAAATTATTATTATTTTTCAGCTATGCCATAAAATTGGTACAAATGTTTGGATCACAGGATTTTAGGATTACAGTGCAGTCAGTAACAGAAGCACAAGAGATGGATGAAACATTAACAAACATATTAAAAATACACTCACTTACTGTCTTTGCTCCCTTCCTCCATGCAGCATGTCTTTAGCCTTTGTCTCTGATTCTTTCCAGCTGACTCATCGTTTCCCAGATCTTTCTCTTTTCTCCTTCATATAATTCTTGCTCTGCCTCTGTCTCTCATTTCTTGTGGGGTCAAATGAAGTACAATATTTGACCGTGACATTCTTGTTATATGCCCAAGCCCCCATCCATCTTTGCTTAATGTCTTCATGATGCAGATGGACTTGCTGTGCTATAAGAAGTCTGTATTAGAGTTTGAGAGGCAGCCAGTGGAAGCTGGCCAGTGCTCAAATATCATTCTTAGTGACTCTCCAGCACTTGTTCCCACAATGCTGAATGGATTTGACATTGGTTGTGGATCTTGGTCTTCCAGATAAATTTTAATAACTGAAATAGTCCTTACCTTTGTGACTTGTTGGGCTGCATCACTTCTCTTGTAGGCAATGACCAGTACTTTTTCAGCATTTATCATCAATACTGATACTTGCCTTGTATTACATTTAGTTATTTCTATGTTAATCTGAAGTCTAATCTGTCAACTCTTTGAGTTGAAACAAAGGTTGATGAAAGTTTAGGTGTCAATTTGGTGACTGTTACTCGGGTCTCTGGTATGAATCTATGCAGCAGTCTCCCGTTGGGACTCTGCTGGACCTCACGGAGGAACACAGGACATTCTATCCAGGATGTCCTGTGTTCATCACATTAAGTCCTCACTATCACTGCTCCATCCTATGGTGAAGGCAGAGTACTTGGTCGATTTAGAACAGATGGGTGGCTTGATGTACATTATGCTCAAATCTGGGAAGCCTCAGCAAAAGGTCCTGAATTACACTGAATCCTGCCATTGAACATAAATTTCCATTCCAAACTTGTTCCTTGTGAAATTAATTTGTAAAGGATTCAATTACTTGTGCAAAGAAAGTTAACGTTTGTCAAAATGTGCAAGTTATTTTATTCTTTGTTGTAAGTATGGTTTAATTACTGATTAAGTGGTTAATTGAATGATTTATGTACCATCTGGTTTGTACAATTATGAAAATTAAATGTTAAGTAAAATACAATCAAAAGTTTTGTTGGTATACAATGGCTTTCATCAGTAAATATGCATAAGCAATACAGCCTGTTTTGTTCCACACTCTAAAAGGTAACACTCATGCTTACTTATATTTCATTAGTATATTTTACTTTTTTCTCACTGTCCTGTTGATTCAACTCATGTAATGTGAGTATAATGTACTTGTTTCGCCTGTGACAAGCTGATCTTACTTTAAAAAAATCTAGGAAACCGATTGCCTTGAAAAAGGTTAGTAAATATAACTATTAATCTTAAGTTAAGTTTATTTTATGTCTACTTGTTAAGTGTACTTAAAATTTTGTTGTATTTACTTAATTTTGTGAAGTTGTTCTAATTTAAAAATAAGAAGTGAAATTAACTTGTTCTTTCTAAAGAAACCTAAGTAAAAGTTAGTCCGACTTACCTCTTGGACTTGTAACTTTGTGTTGCTGGAGCGAATGCAGGCTCAGTGGAGCACATGTGCAGTAGAGCAGGACAGGAGAAGTTTACATTTTTGTGCTTTTTTCAGCTTGAAGACAGACAACCAACACTAATGCAGTGGAATCAAATGAAATTAATCAAAATCAAAATGAATCAAACATGAAAATGCAATGCCGCAGTAAGAGGATTTCGCATGTGGTGGGGTTAGGATATCTGCAAGTTCTGTTGTGTTAACATGTTTAAGCACATACATATGTGATTGACTAGTTTGTAATCAGCAAAATACAGATATATAGTAGCACAATGTTACAGTCTTATGTTTTGTTTATTACAGTTCTAAGCTATGCATAGTTTGATGGAATGTTTTACTTTGCTTGTAAGTTGACTGAAGCTTAATTGAGTATTTGTGATAAAACTGTGCCATGAAGCCCCACTGAAATATTAAGTAAAGTCAGGGAGAAAGATCTAGTTTGAATATTTGATTTTTTTTTAAAGATAATTTTATAAGGCTTAAAAATTGATTTGTTTTGATTGTAACGTTTCATTGTTTCCACAAACACTGGGCTTAATTAAAATGCTCAAAATGGCATTTTATTAAAATAAAAAATAACACTGTGTGAACTAATCATTCTTTGTTGTGTTTACTGGGTGGCTCAGTGGTTAGCACTGCTGCCTTATAGTAAGAAGGTCCTGGGTTCAATTCCCAGCCAGGGCAGGGCCTTTCTGTGTGCAGTTTGCATGTTCTCCTGTACTTGTTTCCTCTGTGTGTTCCTGTTTTCATAAAAACATGTACAGGCTTAATTTTCCTGTCATTGCCCTAGGCTGGAGTTGGTCCACAACTATTCAATTAAGTCAGAGTAACTTGTTTTACTTAAGTTGCTAACACTTAGAAACTAGTTCTTAGAAAGAACAAGTTAATTTCACTTGTTATTTTTAAGTTAGAACAACTTTACAAAATTAAGTACTGTAAATACAACAAAATTTTAAGTAGACAAAGTCATTTATATTTACTTACCTTGTTTAAGGCAATAGGTTTCCTAGATTTTTTTTTTTTTAAGTAAGATCAACTTGTCACATTTTACAGTGCGCCAAAGAGCACTATAAAAATGTGATATACTGAAACTGTACAGTAACAACAGCACAGTTGAGGATGTCATGAAATTACTTTTATATGAATTTGAAAGTTTTTTTAAAATGCTGAGCCAATTTCAGCTAAAATAATGTGATGTCTGCTGCTTTTTTTTTTTTTTTTTTTTTTTTTTTTCCTTTCTGTTAAATTTGTACAAGCAAAAGATGATGGAAGCCTGATCACTTGGCCTTAATGACTGTGTTTGTTTGTGGTCATAATTGAATATATTCTTTTAGTTAAATTTTGCTATAAGTTTACCATAGAGGCTAGAAGCTCCACACTAGTTTGTATTGAGCCTGCTGAAAAATAGAAAAATGTTCTTTACCAAGTGCAGCAATGCGTGTCTGCCTCTTGATCAGATTTTGTTCTGCATTTCATGTTGTTGCTTCTGCAAATGGATATCTGTGCTGCCATGGAATGTTCAAAGTTCTCACGAAAAATGAGTCCAAAACCCACATTTAAATATTCTACCAAAGCCTCCATAGTTATTGATTGTGAAAAATGCACAAGATATGTGCTAAATAAAGATTCCTTGCAGAAAAAATGGCAAATTAAAAACTTCCAACTACCAAGACAATGATTTGCAAGGGGCTATCAAATGACATATATGTTTTCAGATATATGGTAGTTTGTTAGTTTTGATTGTAAAAGCTTCTGCAGCCAGTAGGACAAAATGTACTGTAGAGACTATATCAGTATTCATACTTATATAGTCACAATTCTCATAATAGAAAAGGAAAATAAAGAAATAAAGAGAGATTGATGTGAATGTTCTGACACATCCAGCTCATTCATTTACTCACTCAATCACTTATGCAGGCAGGAATGTTCTCTCACTTTGACCTTTGACAATATCCTCTCTTCATTACGCAGTAGTGTGCTGTCTCATATTCATGAGCGGAAGACCAAATGGCACGTTCAAAGGTGAACCTCAGTGAAATACTGAATACATTCTGAATTTGATAACCCCCCTCCCCCCCCTNCACCCACCCACCCACTCATACGTGCCTTGCTGAAGAAGAGTGCCTTTACAACCATCTATACCACAATTTTCCAGAGGGGATTAACCCTCTCAAGTCTGAAGTCACATTGACATATTGTTTGCTGATTTTTGGAGACTTTCCTTCATTTTATAGAATATTCTAGGATCAAATAGAAAATTGACAACTTTTTATAATTTATTTTAAACTTTTTTGCTCAATTCTTTCAGATTGGATTTTGTTTTTCAAGAATGAAGAATTTTCTAGAGAAATATATGACACTCTCACTCACTCTAACCCCAACACTTTGGATGATACTGCTGAAGGTATATATCCATCCATCAATTTTTTATACCCGTTTGTCCGTTAAAGGTCATGGGGGGGGGCCTGGAGCCTATCCCAGCATTCATCAGGGTAACAGGTGGAGTACACCCTGGACAGGTCACCAGTCTATTGCATGGCTGACACATAGAGATAGACAAATTCATTCACACCTACAGGCAATTTAGAGTTTCCAATTCACCTTTGGAGGTGGGAGGAAGCTGGAGCACCCAAAGGGAACCCATGCAGACATGGGGAGAACATGCAAACTCCACACAGACAGGACCCAGTCAGATTCGAACCCGGGACCTTCTTGCTGTGAGGCGACAGTGCTAACCACTGAGCCCAGGTATATATTCTTTAAGTTTTTGGCTTTTTTTTTTTTTTTTTNGGTCTACTTAATGCTGTTCATACACATGATAATTTGTGTTTTTCTGGGTGGCCCTTTTTTTTTTTGGAAGGAGCTGAGTGGTACCACTCAAACCTGGATCCTCCATTTTCCCACTATGCTTTGAATCAACCAAAGTCAATTCGACCTTTCCAACACACAACCAGTGAGAGAATAGCTGTATGTGACATAAGTATAACTATAAAAACAATTGAGAAGAAGTTCATGAGCAGTGTAGACTATAATACAACACAAAAGTACCATTATCTGGACCACAAAGTGATTTCATGGTGAAGCGTCAGCAGTCAGGACTACCAGTGTTTGTAAACTGGTATATGCATTATACTTGTAATTGAAATAGTTACTTCCAAGGAGCAAACATTTATGAGTTCCATAAACACTGAAAGACCACATGAAAACAAAGAAGATGGTGTATTAATATGTGCACCTGATATCTGTATGGAAAGTTTGCTAATGCCCATCCCTGCAGCCTTCATTATTTTGGAAGCCAGGTCTGTTACTTTTAGCTTGAAACACAATCCATCAACAGGAAGGCATCATACAATAAACAATACACATACATTTATGCATTTCTACACAGAAACGCTTATGTAGCTGATATGAAAAATAACAAATACGTACATTGTCCGGTGTATGATAATGACTAGTTTACTATAGACTTCAATCCCTGCATGTGTGTATTAAATCTAATCAAAACATTTACATACATGTCCAAAGAAACACACACACACACACACACACACACACACACACAACTCATCCATTGTGCCAAATTGAAAAACCCTGAGACAGCCAAAGACAGCCTGAGAGAGGTGTTTTCTGAGCTCCTGTGCCCATAGGACCATAAATAGATTCTTCAGCACTAAATAAATTTGTCACCCATTACAGAAAAAATGTAGTCTTCCCAAAACATCCCCTTTGTAATTAAAAAATCTATTACTAATGTTTTCTATCCAGTAGCTATTAACATCCAGGATTTTTACACTGCCAATCAATTTGTAAAAGAGTGTAACAGATGTTTCAGTTGATGGAATGGTGGGCAGATGTTTCAGATGTATTAGAGCTCATCTCAAGGCAATAATTAGATTTTAAAAATTCAATTAAAAAGGGTATTTAAAAAGTAATTTAAAACTTAATAAAAACTTGTTTAGAAATATATCCTCTGCTTCACAGTGAATATTAGTGGAACTGATTCCAAAGAACATGATAATAGGCTATAGACTGTTCTGGTTAGTAGCTTTACAGAGCATACACATACACACCTACTCAGTATAAAG
The DNA here is from genome assembly GCA_014773175.1 of Lucifuga dentata. Classification (NCBI taxonomy): domain Eukaryota; kingdom Metazoa; phylum Chordata; class Actinopteri; order Ophidiiformes; family Bythitidae; genus Lucifuga; species Lucifuga dentata. Next base: position 217,071 of record VXCM01003789.1, on the reverse strand, counting down.
GTGCTGAACAAGACATAGGAGACTGAAACTATTGAAGTGGAGCCTGACCTGGTGGAGAAATAACGTTTTAAGCCATTATTTTATTTTATTTTATCTTATTTTATGCTGAGAGTAATAAACTAGGAAATGTAACCACACCAGTGTAAGAGGATCCTAGGCCCCATGTGTCCAGATCAAGGTTTAAAAGCAAAGCTATACATGCGGTGATCCATTAAACTTATGTAAAGGATTTTCCAAGATGTTGTAGATTTACTTCTTTAGCAGAAATACATAAAATTAATTTTCCCTTACCTGTCAATAATATGAAATGTTCAAAAATACATGAAAACAACTCATGATTTTACCCTCCTTTTGCCATCAGTGTACAGTACATTATTTGTTCTGCATTGACTTTAATCATAAAGTGTCATATAAAGGTTTTATAATATTTTGATGTTCTGCTCTTGGGATATCCCACAACATATCTGCACAAACATGATGCGAGGCATGTTTCTGAGTTCATGAACTCTCCAAAGTAGGATGATATGGACAACAAAGAAATGAACATGAAGTCAGAATGAATTGACAAATATGCTGAATTTATATAAATCAGAAAGTTAATAGAAGAGAGGGCTCTGGAGATGTAGGTCATAAAATGTGTTGAGAAGCAGACAATGCTGAGAACAGGTATAGGCAGAATGAGCAGCAAGGTAATGTGGACTAATAGTTAGTGGTTGTTTTTTATTGGAAGTTAACTTTAAAAAGATTTCAGTACTGAACTAGGCCTTATAGATTATATTAATAAGAAACAAAATCCCTACTCAATTTCATCTTTAAAGACCAGCATCTGTGGCACCATAAGGTGAGAGCAACTGCTCATGTTCTTTATTGAGGGGAAGTTGGTGAGAGCCTTTGGGACTCCACCATCCAGGAACCAGAACAATGAGCTGAAAGCTGGTAAAGCTGCATACAGCCTCACGACATTTGATTCTCAATTGGATCAGAAGTACATTTTAGCATTACAGGGAGTCGTTTCGTTCATTTGAAAAACAAAATCACTTAAAGACCCAGCTGCTCAGACAGTTGAAAGGTACATTTGGATGAAGCATCTCGTCAGCAGCAAACAGGAGCAAGCATCACACTAAATCTGTGACCACAATGAATTTTAAGTATATTTGTTATATCTTAGTCATTTTCACACATTTGATCAAAGATAAAGATGTGTTTGGGAGTCATTTGGGAGTAGTCGTGATGTGAACTTGTGTTGTGAGTTATGAGCAGGGTCTCTCCTTCTGTTTCTGTCTTCAGTAAGATGATCTGGATGATAATGTATCAGGATGTAATTACATGTAAGATAGTTTTCACTTGTTTAAATCAATCAATGTAGAAATTTGGAACTGAGTTGCACTATTTGTGTTTCTCAACAAAACCTGAAATGTTAATTTCTGTTTAACCTTCTGACTACTGCATAAAATAATTAACTGCTTTTGTGTTTGTTAGATGTCCCCGTTGTACATCTCAATAAGATGGTTTAATTGCTGCCAAATGTCTGTTTTCATCTAATCTAATGATGTTTTGTGACTCATGAATACTGAGCAGGTTTGTGAGTAACTCTGAGTAAGAGTTTCTGTCAAATGCCATAAATATAAATGTAAATATGAATATATTTTTGTAGCTTGGTGTTAGATTGATGTTTTGCTCTATAGCTGATGTTTTAGTCATGTAAACCAAAGAGACAGAGTTTCCAAACAAGATAAATCTTTTCTCAGGCAGCATTACCATATATGTAACACTCTGCAGCATACCTCAACTACTTTATATTCTTTTATATGATGCACTAAGAGTTATGGGAAATAATAAATTCAGCCACCTTCCAGGACAAAAGGTTAAGAAGACACCAAAAGAAAAACAATAATGAGACATTATACAAGTGACTGAAAGAGAATTAAGTAGGTCTTGTCCCTTGTGAGACTTTTGTCTGTTTTTATTCTTGACTTTATTTTACCTATGGAAGACAGACAGAACCCAATTGTGTTATTTTACATAATTCACAGAAGGCTGGTTATAGCTTCATTGCTAACAAATGGCTGCATTACTGTAAATCAGTGGCAGGGTCACAGTGCCATGTTACTTATATATATTCAACATGGAGCCTCACAGGTTACCATGAGAAAGAGAGCAAATGATAACAGACAGGATGGAAAATTGTCTTGTCCCTTATTACATACAAGTAAATATGTAAATATCCACACAAACACAGACATGCTTTTGGTTTAACAGATTTTTTTTTTTTTTTATGTAGTTTTTGTATGACATGGCTGTCACAGTGTATGTCACTTTCTCCAATTTCTATCAGCTTCATGGTACTAGAACTGAAATTTGATGCAAGCAGGAATTTGCTGTAGGAACCATTCTCATAATTTAGCTCCAAACCTTTGTAGTGAACATGTATAAAGTGGCCTTTATACAGTTTACAGTGGTTTTCACATGGTGAATAGTGTTCCCCAAGACCAAAACAAATTAAAAATGATATGTAAAATTGGCGGATCCTCAGTTTAAATACTCTGATTAAAAAAAATAAATAAAAAATACCATGTAGAAATTAAGAGGTGGGTGTATTGATGTGCATGTGTCCTGGAGGAAATCTCAACACATGAATAGAGCTCTCTTTGAGGAAGGTCATCCACTGTTCTATTGTTTTCATCTGCTTCTCTTTTATTCCCTTTGCTCTTCTTATTTGTCTCTCAGTCTCTTCAAAACATTATGTTCCATGATGGACCTGCTCCTTATGAATTAAAGATGTGCCCCCCCCCCCCCCNTAGTCTGGTGCCTCTCCACAAACTTAACCAAGAACTGTACTTTACACACATTCAGTGAAAATGCCACTCCCTCCATACCTCAGCATCTAAATGATGTTTTGCTTCACTAGGTAACTGAAATTGCATCTAGTGTTCATTGAGATTAAATCTACAAGAAATAAATGAGGAAAGTGAATAGTGTACGATTTTGAAAGAGCAGTCTTTAAATTGTAGTTTGCAGACCAGGACAGCAGAGCAGGTAGATGAATAATTTGAGCCCAACTAAAAAAATAAACAGTGTGATGTGCTTTTCAATAAGATCCCCATTCAAACTGAACCTCCTCTATCTACAGAGGTTATTTTTCCTTTATGGATTGGATTTATTCCCCCTTGCTGTCTCTTGGGATCTTTCCTACTCTTTAATTTTGCCTTTTTTTTTTTTTTTTTTTTNTTTTTTTTTTTTTTTTTGACTTGTGTTATCCACAGCCATTTATATTTAGCTTTCAGATTAAAAGCAGACTGCTGTAAATGTAGAGAAAATAAATGATCTCTAGAAAACATTCTTCCAATTTTCTTGCCTTTTATCTCTCACTGTCCCTTTCCACACTGCAAAAATTAAATGTTTTAACAACAAAAATCTTACCATAACAAAACACCATCTGGCACTAAATCTGGTCATTAAAGTTTTAAAACAGGACCACAAGTTTGACTTTTTTACTTCAAAAAATTGATCGCACGACTATCAAGTGTGAATGGGGGAAAAAAAACTTTAAATAAGATTTACTGGAAACAGATTGAAATAATAAAAATCTCATCATTACTGTGAAGTAATCTCACTTCATTGACAGACTTTTTAAATTATTTTAAGAAAATAAAAGCTTTAGAAATCAATAACAGACAAAAATATTTAAGAATTCTTAAGCTCAGTCTGATTCCCAAAATAATAAGAAATCCTGTTAACATAATAGATGTGTCATTTGTCAATGAGCTTTTAGTCTTTTAGTCTTAGGCTTTTAGTCAGATCTAGCTGAAAAACACCTCCTCTACAGTTTAGGTTAGGTACAGGTCAACAACCTAGAAGCCAACAACCGCTTTTACTTTCTCAAGTCTGAAAAAGACAGGCTTTTACCTGACAACAGCAACTTCTTGTGAGCCTGGCTTTGCCTTTTTTTACCCAAATGTCATGCTTCATGGGGTATATGAAAGTAAAAATTTACCCACCTATTCAGTTCTGAATCAAAAGATATTCCTGAGCAATTATGTGACTTGTAGCCTGAAGGCTAAGAGTAATCATGAATTATTCAAACATGAAGACTTCAGGATAAATCTCAGAAGCCTAATTTTTAAAAAATTTAAAGTCATGTTACAAAAATCAAACCTTTTATTAATTCCTGCTGGTACTGTATCCTCAAGAGTTCAATATGGTTTTAAAAAAATCCCTGAAATTACTAACTGGTATTTACAGCAGTGAAATCATTAATATTGAGAATGTTGAATCATACAACAGTGTGAGCACAAAACCAGCACCCAAAATGAGTCCAGTAGCAGAACACAATATAATGAACACCTAAATAACCTCACGCATAATCTATTATATTGTGAAGTATTTTGGATTTTTGTCCCCAACATAAATACAAACTGTTTGGTGGGATGGGGTGGGGGGAGTGGGGGGACAATACAACAAATGACTCCACAATACAATACAATAGAATACAATACAGTAACACAACTTGTGCTGTACTCGTTGTGAACTCATAACTTTTCAACTTTCCAACTTCTGATTGGGAAAAGGCCAAGAAAATGTCTCCTCTATCGGAGTTCTGACTCAGAAAGCCAGACAAGCTTGAGTTCAATATTGATGTCAGTTCACCATGGCTACTCACATCATCAACAATAATTTCTCTCTATATAAATGAATGTTTAGAAGCACTTTCTTTGAATCAATCGGCACACAGACACAGTAACACTACAACATAACACTGGCAGTGCAGCAGCTGTTTTGAAATGGTGAATAGCTCTTTAAGTGTAGTGATAATCCTTGATCTAAATTCAAGAGATCAATTGTTAATTGTGAATTATCACTCAAAGTCCTCAGTTAATACAAAATAAAAAAATATTTCAGAGTATGAAGGGACATTAAGAAGACATTTTGAGAGCAAGCAATGATAGAATCATGAGTATTACCAATGCTTTGAAGACAGGGTAGAAATTTTGCTTTTGATTTGAATGAGCAACAGAACGTTTTTGCTCTTCAAAGCTGCTCACTTACTCAACAAAGTGATAACAGATCTATTGGATTTGTCCTTGAAGTACAATTTCATTGTGCTAGGCCCTACCCTCTAAATAACATCAGGAGCAGCAAGATATAACTATGAAATAAACATGACCCTAACAACAAGGTAGGGATATCCTAAAGTAAATAAAGTCTGAAAGTTTTGAACTGAGCATACAAAAAAATGGGATATCCTAAAATCTAACCCTGTATGCTGTCAAATCTTGTCTTACAGTAGTATTCAAAATTATTTCCTTCATAGTTTTGGCTGTAATGAGCCTTCACACGCTGACTCCTTTTGTCCATGATCTGAATGAGGGAGTTTTTACTGTAAAACTAGAAGCCACTCCTTTGCGTCATCACTGTGACCGAGACAAATCCCCGTGTAACTGCACCTGGTAGCTAAAGCGATTCAGCCTCTCCCTGAGATAACAAATTAAAGCTGATAAACAAAATAAAACAAAACAAAACAAAACAAAAAAACAAAAAAAAACAAAAACTGCCTTATCTCCAGATCAGATAACAGGAGACCCAATTAACATCTTATTAGTGTTAAATAATACAACAGAACAAAATGGCAAATCACATTACAAAACACCCCAGTCAGATATTTAGTTCTCAGTGTCTCACCTGAACTAATTTGTTCACTGACTTACAGGGACAAGCTTTCATTAAAGTCACAGGCAGGACTAATCAGCTGTAAATATAATTAATAATTAATGATAAGAGCAAATAATCCTCTCCTCTCCTCCCCTCTCCTCTCCTCCCCTCCCCTCCGTGGCTCAGCCCATTTAAATGATTTCCTGACACAGTTGTGAACCTTCACAGTTCCATCCACTTTGACAGTTCCTTAAAAATTTCACTTGACTTGGTTACTTCTTTTTTTTGTTTTTAATTAATTTAATGTTAATGACATTGCTTATTACATTAGTTTTTTGTTACTCAGCAGTTCTTATCTTACTTGATGCTTTTGCCATTTATTAGTATACATATTTCTTGTTTTACATGAGGAAAATGATGGTGTTTGGCATATAGCAGGACTCTTGTATGCACATCAATGAGCACATTATATGCTAGATATTGTAATTTAAAGGTGGACATCTTGATTTACATATTAATCAAATCTAATATTCCGGTGGTTAACTGGAGCTGGAATTTGATCAGAACTTATGGGGAAAAAAACTGCATGGAGCTTAAGCTGGCCCTGTTGGGTATGTGCATACATTTTTGTATATTTGCGTGTGTGTGTGTGTGTGTGTGTGTGTGTGTGTGTGTGTCTTACTGAGCAGCACGTTGCCATCTACTCACTCCCACCGGCCATCTGTACCTGCTGTTCGTTCTCTTTTTCTGCTCCATGCAGGTAGAGCATTGCCATCAAACCTACACTTGTCAGTGATAGCCAACCCAGCATGGTACTCCTCATGCTTACAAGGATGAACATATATTTTTGGTCAGAATTTTTGTCTTCTTACCAGTACAAAATTTCACTTGCCTCTGTAAGGCAGCCCTCACTTATACTCAACAGGTAATTTATACTGGGACAAGAGTGAACTGTAGCTTGAATAAGAAGATGATGGACAGTTGCTGAGCTTTGCTTACAGATTAGCTGACATTAAAGAGGCTTCCATCAGTCTTTTGTATGCAGAGTTTTAAATTGCACATTAAAAAGCCTGAATGGAAAAGCCAGAAAATATGAAAAAGTGAAATATTGCATATAAAGTTAGCACACTTGAGGTGGAAGTTGCTTTATAAATAAAATTAAGATGGTGTAAGATAATTTTGAAGCAGATATTTTTATTTGTTTAAATAAAGGCAACTCTCTGGCTGTCAGTTTGCTCTCTCTCTCTCTCTCTTTCTCTCTCTCTCTCTCTCTCTCTCTCTCATTATTCCATTATAGACAAAGTATCAGTGTATTACTGCCAGTTACAGCCTCCACTCTACAAAAATCCCCAAAATTTAAAGAATATATGACACGGGTTCCAGATTATCTAAAGCTATTGGACTCAGTTTGAATGTGGCTGGGAATCATTGTTACATATTGTTTTCTTCTCCTTCCCCCAAAACAATAAGTCACTTCATTAAAATAAATGTCATATAATGTAGGAAGCAGCAATAAAAATGACACAATGTACTAGTGCTTTTAAGCATAAGAAATGTAATTTTCACACCCAATAATGCATCCATAGTCCATCAATAATTTATTGATGGGAACTTATACCAATTTGCATTTTATTTTGCGGGCTTTTGGATATTTACTTAAATTTGCACAATATCTGGATGGAAACCTTACCAGTTTTTATTATCAACATGGATGCTGTTTCATCCAATAAAAACAGTCTGAAGAAAAAAAAAAAAAAAANAAAAAAAAAAAAAAAACAATATCTCCACATATTTATTCATGAGGGTCTGGACTTTCATGCTGGTGAAAGTCACATCAATATTCTAAACCACTCATCAGTGTGTGGTCAGTGTTGTTTCCAGAGTAAAATCACATTGTGACAAAAGAACTCTCAACTTTTTTTATGCTGGCTTTGCAATACACAGCCACACTTTGATTCGAAAAATTTACTTCTATATCTCAAAAACAAAATTTCGACCTCCCATGTGTTTGCACGCACACATGCACACACACACACANACACACACACACACACACACACACACACACACACACACACACACACACACACAAACCTGTGTTTTAAATCAGTCTCTGTATCTGCCTGTCTTTCACTATGTGACCCTTACTTCTCCTTATTTCTCTCCCCACTCCTCTCTCTATCTACTAAACTTTACTTGTGCTGAATTTACAGAAGCTATGCTGATCCACTACTCCACTACTGTTATGCAGCTTGTAATTGTGTGTATGCCTGAATGATGGATGAATGGATCTCCGACACTGAAATCATACACCATGAAAGCAGAAATAACTGCAAAAGTGGGTGGTTGGTCATATGGATGACAGGATGGAGTGATGGAGAAGGAAGCAATGAATTCAGCGAGACAGCAAGAAAATAACAAAGGGGCAGAAAGAAAGAAGTGAATGTGGCAGCAAGACATGTTTCTGATTACCGCTGCTTTCCACTTCTAACTGAATTTTTCTGGTCTTGCCTACTTTCTGATTCAATTTCCCAGACCAGATGCGATACAAAATTAATTTAACACATTTCATTCTCAGCTTATTTACAGCAATCAACCCTGCCTGGTTTTTTCAACTCTCTGTTGAGTTCAATGATAATTCATTATGTTTGCACATTTGTGTGTGAATGTGTGCTATCCCATTTCCCTGTGCAACACCTCACATTCATGTCACACTCCTTTATTGACTTCTTTGTAATTTACTGTAGTCCCTGCTGAAAACTATATCCATAGTGGGTATCTGTGTGAGTGAATCTGAAAATAAATGTGAGCAGCATATCTAATAGCTCTGCAGTGTGATAAATGTGCACTGTACCTTGCATGTTCCCATCCTCATTGTGCCTGAAACCATCTTAACAGTCATATCACAACACTGAGAGTTCATTAGCTTGCAAGTAAACTGCACCATATCTGCCAAACAACCGAATCAAACCCAATTTCACTACTACAGGTAGAATGTGGGAAAATGATTGATCAGACAAATATGTACATACCTCTGCAAATTACAAAGCAATGCACAACAGAAGAGTCCCTCTGTGGCTGCCTCATTACAAACCTCTATATCCTTATTTCCCCCTTGAGCCAATTTTAGTTGTGCACTATGAGCTTCACATAGTGAAAAAAAAAACTCTGAAATGGTTTGCAGGGCTGCAAAACCCTCAAACAGAGGGTTTTTCTGGCAGTTCTTGAAGTGCCACTTTAGCATTGAAAATGCCTTAAACAAAAAAACAGAAGAGGGTAGCGTAGGGAGGGAAATCCTTGATTAAGTGAAGAGGTCAATATGTGACTGGGTTGTGAATGCTGAGAAATGGAGGGTCACTGATGGGGAATAAGTGTCTGCCCAAACATGCTGAAAACTGACATATTTACAGTAAAATTCAGGCAGCAGGAATTCATCTCTCTGCTCTCCACTTGCTCAAACTGCTGCAGATTGCATATGTGTGTGTTTTGTACATCTCCTTCTGGGAACACTGTTGTCAGGCTTCACAGATCCTACTGAGAGTAATAAAAGTACTGACGATCCCTGACATTTCTACAGCACTGCAGACAGCAACCGATAATTCATCAATGCAAGGGGGAAGAGAGAGGAGATGACGAGGCTTTGGCATGATCTAGTGACTGTTCAGCAATAGAAAGGCCACAGATTAGACTCCTGAAACAGTCCGTGTCCCTCGTGTGTCAAGCTATTGTGGAGAAGCACAGAATCATAGAAATGACCATTGGCATTTCTGTTTGATGAAACTTTCTCATGTTACCAAAATGAGCAGAGATAAATCATACTTGCCCATGCAATGAAAATGTGGGAGTAAAAAGTTAATTTAAATCTGACACTCTCTAAATGGCCTTAGCATATTAAAAAAGATGTTTTGAGGCAGGAAATTTAGCACATCCTGTATGCAAATCAAAAAGCGGAACATAGGAAGATATGAGGCACAGAAATTTACTACAGCAGAAGATGATGTTTTGGCTGCAGGGTAGAGTTTTATTTAGAGTTTTATTTTATCTATTGGTGTGATTAAAGGCTTCATAAAAACTAAATTTGCAAGCAACTACATGATCTGTCAGCAGCATTTCAGCTGAGAAAAAGACAGTTTAGGACACACGCTTCTAATATTAAAAATGCTTAATTCTACGATTTAAAGTGTCAGAATGAAACCCTGTGATATGAAACTTGACACCAGCTGATAATAGCTGTAATTCTGATAGTTTAATTATTCTGATTTTAGGTCTACATCAAAGTTGGAAGTGAGCAAATGTCAACTTTAACATCAGATTTCACAATACATCAGCTTCAATAACTAATATTGTGACATGAGAGCATGTCAGAGCATGTCAGCAGAGTGGATGGAAATCCTGCGGCTTTTCCCCTGATATGTTCAGCACTCTTGTATACACACAACTGTGCCTGGAGTTCTGTGATTGATGGTGAATCACGGGAGTAAATTTTGTTGTTTTCTTGGTCAGAATCTACCTCATTAGGAATGAACATGTAGAGTAAGGGCATGCATATCTAAGAAAAAAATATTTGGCTTACATTATTTAGGACATGAGAGGAAATGAACAGACAGACAGACAGAGAGAGAGAGAGAGAGAGAGAGAGAGAGAGAGAGAGAGAGAGAACTTTTAAGCTATCAAAGACAGAGAGAGGATAGGACTTTCGCTATTGCAGGACTTTGCCCTTGAAATACTCTTTTGCTTCTCTGAGGTTTAAGTCAGTTTAGGTTGAGTGAAGCAATTAAAACTGAAAGGCCATTGGGTCAGTTCTCTCTCGGCATTAAACATTAAAGGCTTTATTAATAAATGCTATAGAGTAACTGAAAGCATGGTAGAAAGGGTGCTTAGCAGGAGCACATTTTTGTACTTTGGTTGGTGTTGTGTGTGAAGCAGTTGGATTTTTTTGTTTTGTTTGCTGGATGCAAGAAACAAGTTAATTTTTCACCAAATGCTAAAGTTTTGGTAAAGATTTAATGACATGGTTTTTTGCATTTTATACTTTATTTTTCTTTTTGTCTGAAATGACAAAATGGTAGCTTGGTTTGGAAAACCTGCAGCAGTGATACAGCCTGAGGTGAGCTCACCTGTATTTAGGGAGCAAAATTAGCATTGGTTGAAAGAAAATATTGAAGGAGGGAAGTAAAAGATGGGAAGATTTGATGTGGTGTTTTCAACCCCCTAAACCTAAAATTTGCCTCAGGTACAGTAATGCATTAAAAGGATTTACAGAAAAACAACACTTCCCATCTGTCTTACAGGATGGATATTCTTATGCCACTGCTTTGGGTCATGCTATACCATAATGAGATATTCAAATGCAAATCTATTTTGGTATGGTAATGTCATTTCCCCATGGTAAACAACTGGAAATGGAAACTGCTTATCCTATGCAGGAATGCAGGGAGGTGAAGGTTATTCCAGCATTCATTGGGCAAGAAGCAGAGTTCATCCTGAACAGTTTGCCAGTTCCATGACTGATGAATAGAGACAGATAAACCAATTCATGCTGACATTCACATCTACAGGCAGTTTAGAATTTCCATTTCACCTAACCTGCATGTCTTTGGTGTTTGAGGAAACAGAGCACCCAGAGAAAACCCACATAGACACAAGGACAACATACAAACTCAACAAAGAATGGCGCCAGTCTGACTCAAACCCAGAGTCTTCTTCCTGTGAGGTGATAGTGCTAACAACCAAGCCACCATATCCTCTCTGAAATGAGGACATTACTGTAAGATGTGTAAATGTGCATTGAGATATGAAAAATGTCCAATCATAGGTTTCCTCTCCTCTCCTCTCATCTCCTCTAGCCAAGCAGAATACCACTAAAATCTCACTACACTACAGAAATGTCCACGTTTGCACATTTTAGGGTGTGCAAGAAGCTGATGCAGATGGAATGGGAAAAACAATGAACAGGCTGTATGAATTAAATAGTTTTGCAACAAGCATTATCTTTGAAAAAAAAAGTTCTTTCTTTAAGACACTGTCAGACAAGTATTAACTCAATACAATGGCGATCTTCAAGTAAATATTACCTTGCAAATAATACACATTTACAAAGTACTTAGAAAGGTAGTATTTATTGCAGGGATATTGCATTGCATTAGTTTGAGTTTGTACGGGTGTTTATTAGGGATGCGCCGATCCGATATTCAGTATCTGTATCAGCTCGATACTGGCCAAAATCACTGGATCGGACATCAGATGAAATAAAAAATATAATTCAATCTGATCCATAAACTTAAGCTATCATGTAAATGCTTAATTACACTTCTAACGATATGCCATGAAGTGGGGGATGTGTCATGGTCATGACACAGAGGGCTTGTGTCACGTGAACAGCAGTTGCCCAGATATGCCTGCTGAGCGGTCACCTTGTCAGCGGTGTGGAATTATTTTAAGCTAAAAGAAGAACAAGACAAAACGGCCGAGTGCAATTTATGCAACGTGAGTGTTTCGAGGGGTGGCAGCAGCGTTAGAAACTTTAATACCACAAACCTAATCAAACACTTGCAAAAACACCANCGAGGGGTGGCAGCAGCGTTAGAAACTTTAATACCACAAACCTAATCAAACACTTGCAAAAACACCATGGAAAGGAGTACGATGACTTTCTAAAGAGTGCAAAGAAGAGTGTGCCACAGCAGACATTACTGGAAACATTTCAGAGGTGTGAGAAACTCCCTCCAGACTCTAACAAAGCCAAACTAAGAAAGTAGTTGAATTTGTTGTGTTGGATGACCAACCACTTTCTGTGGTTGAAAATGTGGGTTTTCGGCCCTTAATCGAACATTTGGAGCCTCGCTACACGTTGCCAACCCAACATTTCATCTCCAAAACAGCTATCCCAAGCAACAAGCAAGTGTGCAAATTCATTTTGAAACACTTGGAAAACATTGCCATGGTCAGTTTCACAACTAACATCTGGAGCTCAGATGTGTGTCCAATGTCATTATTAAGTCTGACNCATGGTCAGTTTCACAACTAACATCTGGAGCTCAGATGTGTGTCCAATGTCATTATTAAGTCTGACATCACAGTGGATAGACTCATGTTTTACTTTGCAAAAAGCAGTGCTGAAGGCTAAGCAGTTTCACGGCTCGCACACGGGAGATTCCATCACCACAGCAACGGAGGAGATGCTAAATGCATGGAAAATTGAGAAGAGTAAAGTCCATGTCATTTTGAGAGACAATGCCAGTAACGTTATAAAAGCCATGGATCCCTTGGAGTTGCCCATTTGGGATGGTTTGCACATACGTTGCAACTGATTGTGAACGAGGGACTGCTGCCATAGTGTAATGTAAGTGATGCCCTGGCTATCGGCAGAAAAATTCCTTTGTTCCTCTGAATACTCAGATTTAAACTTTTGCATAAAGCAGCACTTAAAATTTAATTCTTGTTTATATGGTGCTGACCAATCAGAAATGCTGCTCAAAGTTCTGTGTGAAAAAGTCTAAANGTGATGCCCTGGCTATCGGCAGAAAAATTCCTTTGTTCCTCTGAATACTCAGATTTAAACTTTTGCACAAAGCAGCACTTAAAATTTCATTCTTGTTTATATGATGCTGACCAATCAGAAATGCTGCTCAAAGTTCTGTGTGAAAAAGTCTAAATAAAAAGAAGCAGCAGTATTGCATAACTGAGTCATGCTGTGGGCTATGAATTTCTTTCTTTAGGAGAGTAGAATATTTTTTTTTACAGTTTCAAAGTGCCTCCATACAAATGTATTATTAAAAGCTTAATTGTTTAAGAGAGAGAAAAAGATTGGATTGGTATCAGATACTCAAGGTTGTACAGGTATCGGTATCAGACATAAAAACTGGTATTGAGCTATCCCTAGTGTTTATGAGACTGTTTTCAGTTCCTGTATGTAATAATATAGAGCTGAATCTTTATTGATACTATGGGAAATAATCAAAACTTATATGTAAGTCAATTCAGTTCAAAATGCTGAATCAGCATTGTTCTTAAAGCTAAAAAACATTTCATTTCTTCTGGCCAAACTGAAACAAAACTTCTTATTTACAGTATCAGGCAGTTTTTTCCCCTCATCATAACATATCTTCTTATCAGTAAAAGCAGTAACAATTTTATTACTAGGAGTCATTTAAGGCTTTCAAAAGCACATTTTAAGGAGTCATGGAAAAAATAAATGGACCAACCTTTCCTTTCAAGGCTATTTAGACTTGTCAACACAAACCTGTTATCAGCCAGTAACTGCAACTGCCCACACTAAAACCACCATTAAATTCAATAGTTGACCAAATGCGTGTGTGTGTGTGTGTGTGTGTGTGTGTGTGTGTGTGTGTGTGACAAACAGAAAAAGACAGAAAGAAAACTGAAAACTAACAGCAGATCTCTTTAAATTGACTGATAAATGATTGACAAATGCAGCTTTATTTTTTAACGGTTATTGCTCAAGAAAAAAACAAACAAACAAAAAAACAAACAAACAAAAAAAAAAAAACAACAAAAAAACAAGGGGAGTTCAACTGAACTGCCATACAAACGTCCACAATTGAAAATGGCTAACTACATAAGAACTTATTTCCTAATAAGACTCTTTCTATCTTGTGAGTTTCAGAAACTTCCATTAAAGCTCACGTTCATATCTGCAAATAATTCTGATGCTGGATTTGCATGTTACATTGCCAGTGTGCTGAGTTGTGAAAGTGCCTTAAATATAACCCTCACTGAGCATTACTTATTCATCAGATTAGTTAATTGAATAGAAAATTAATGTTAAGGACATATGGGCTAAGGAAAGTGGGTATAGGACGGATGGATGAATGGGTGGGTGGATGAATGGATAGATGGATGATTTTGGCATGTACTTATGAACAACACAGGCACAATTAATCTTTCCATATAGCTGATGCATAAACACACGCACACACACACACACACACACACACACACACACACACACACACAGATCTTCCACCCTCTCTTAGTTGTAGCTGTTTTCTTTTTTTTTTTTAATTTCTAGCATCTTGTTTAGTCATTAAGTTCTCCTGTGGGTGAGTTTCACTCCTCTCTATTGCTGTTCCATTATTGTACACACTGATGCTCTGTATTGTTGTTTTTGTCAAACAGACAAGGGGAAACGTTGCCACATCTGCCTTCCTGTTGTTGACTGTGTGCTGGTTCCTCTGTGTTAAGCTGTTGTGTTCAAATAGCGAGCGCCCACAGGGTAATGTGGGCGCTCTCCAAACCGAGACTCAAAACAAACATTACTGTTTGTTTTTCCTATTTGGACTGTTAACTACTAGAATCCACTTATCAATGCAAATAATTCAGTTTTTCAAAATGTTTTTTTTTTTTTTNTTTTTTTTTTTTTTTGGTTTTATGCATTTTGTCATTAAAAAGCCATTAGGACTGCAGCAGACCGCAGTAGACTAGAGACCATAATGTTTTCTTGGCTTTGACTCAGTGTATCCAGAGTCCCCCATTAATCTGTATAGCAGTAAGCAGGTTAAGACCCTGAGAATGCTGCTAAGTCAGTCCCAGCATAACAAATCCCAGTTCAAGCAGCATCAAACTGTTCAATTTATTTCAGTGCAGACTTTATTTTATATTATTTTATCTGGTCTGAGAAAACAACAAGAAAAACGTGAGGTCATTGCAGAGGCAGTCAGAGTACATGTTATTCTGTATTTATTCACTGCATTATGAACTTTCTACGGAGTCACAGGTCCAAGAAGGGTGGATTAAGTGAGTGCTATTTATGTTTCAACAGTTATGAACTATGTGAATAACAAAGTATTTCTGTACTAAGGAAAAGTGACATCTTTATGTAACAAAGTCCTTAAACTTGGACACAAAAAGTGTGACGGCCAAGCACAGACGGGTGCATGTGTGTTATTGAGTTTGCAGCAGATTTGGTTCTTTACTGTATTTATAATTGAAAATGCTGATTAGCAACTATATGTTGAAACAAATATTGTTATTTATTTAACAATGATTCTGATCAAAATGGGTATATTTGATATGCTGTGGTTTTTCACATTTCCACTCTTCACAATGGCCACTATTTCACTGCAAATCAAGCATGAACATATCTTTCTCAGTCCACTTGTAAGCATCCAGCACAATAAAGAACTCTGGTCTGGTGGTTCAATTAATTCTAATTTGGGCTTCTTTTTTATTTTATTTTATTTTATTTATTTATTTTATTTTTTACAAATACTAAGCCAATTGTAAGAGCTACATAAAACATAATGACAAAGGGAAATAAACAGCAATGCAGCCTTAACACAACTCTAGCATGTTTACAGGCTAAATAAAGCAAATTACCATTTATACTTATTAGTCATTGCACTAACATATCTCACTACACTTAATTGACTTAATCAAATATAACACCTAAAATTATTCTTAATATACACAAAAGTTAATGTGCTGCAGCTGCTTAGCCATTTTCCTTTTTTCATCAACTACAAACTTCATTCCTTTAAAGTAAGACTTCCATTGTGACAGGAAGTGCTGATATACAGGCACAAAAATAAATATGGTCAGGTTTAGGTTCAGTTTGGATTCAGATTAAATTATATTTCATTCTAGATGTAGACCATGGTAGCCTATTGAAGATGGAGGCAAGATACAGTAAGTGTAGTGACAGGTTGGTTTACATTATTCAATAAAAACAATCATGACTTTTTGAAGATTAAAACTTCAGGCTGGTCTTATTGTCCCACCATCAAGACTGTTGGTGGTGGTGTTGGTGGACATATTTGTAGGACTTGACCTGCCTACTCTGCAATGTTTCATAGATTTTCATACATGATAGGACATTATGGTCTCTGGAGCACAATATTTAAGGTGGTCTACAACTATGAGTCTCTCTCTCTCACTCTCTGTTTCTCTCAAAAGCACGTGCAGTTGCGTGCGCACACACACACACACACACACACACACACACACACACACACACACACGTGTACTTGCGTGCACACACACACACACACACACACACACACACACATTATCAATGTATTGCTTGATTGCTATAACATTAAGAGCATTGCTTTCTGCATTGTTGCTATGAGCTTGAGTCATGAGTCTCAAGTATTGATTATTTAACATTATTCATGCTGATTCTCTGGAATAATCATCATCTAAGCATTTAAAACTGCTGTGTGTAAAATCTGGTGGCAATTTAATCAGTTCTGCAGGATTATTGCTGTACATTTAGCCTGATATGGTCTGACACATCGCAGCTCATCTCACACAGTAATGTGAAGTTTGCTTGCTTTGATTGTGTAATTACCATAATCTCTGAAGTCCAACTATAAAGTGTGCACTATTTTGAGGTAATTGGATCAGTGCTATGGGAAAAAGAGAGAAAATGAGTTTTTGAATAAAAATCTGTAGAAATCTGTCACAGGTGCTGCAGAAGTAAAACCTGTAGATTATGGAAGGAGAAAGTAAAAATAATGCCACACAATTATGCAAGAATGCTAGTTTAGTTTGCAAGTGACCAAAAAGTACATTTTTTTTTTTAACCAAGTTGCGGGAGGTTTAAAACCTATCCATCTATTTTAGAAGGTATGCCTCTCTTCATCTTTGCACATAACCATCCTATCTTATGCTGATGGTGCATCATAGCTAAACAGTTGCAAGGATCAAAATTTTCAAAGAATTTAGGTCAATTTCATGTGAGAAACATGGAATCAAAATAGCTAAGTGTGAGTGAGTGTGTGTGTGTGTGTGTGTGTGTGTGTGTGTGTGTGTGNAGAGAGAGAGAGAGAGAGAGAGAGAGAGAGAGAGAACAAACTGACAGCCACATGACTTATAAAATAGTAGCCACATACAGGCCACATACTTTTTGCCTTTATTAAAACTCTGGGGAAAGTTAACTTCACCTCTATGTGTCTATGTGTCTGATCTGGGCTCAGAGCCAAATCTTAATATTCTTGTGAAGCTGACAACTCCATACTGATTTATTTCTTGTGGGTTTAATCTTCTCACTAATCTCTGTCTTCCCATACTATCCATCTTTTGCCCCTCCACTCACTGTAAAACCATTGTCCACACACACTTCGACCATTTGGGTGATTTAAAGCCTGCCTGTGTTATGCAGCCTGCTGATTTTATGCTTTTGCAAGGCATTGTGTTACATAAGCTTTACACAAGAGACAGTAATGCACAATAACAACATGCACTGTGCTTTGTTGACAATTACAGCTGCTGAGTTTTCATTTTACAGTCATGGAGATAATTAATAGAATCCTTTCACCATGTTTCATGAACGTCTCCAAGAATCCACTTTTTTTTTTTCCCCCATTTTGTATCATTTGGATGAGGAACAAAAATGTTTAGAAAAGCTTACAACCTATCTGGCCTAAAGCTGCTGCAGTACTGGCTCTATTTACAAGCTAATTAGATACAACTGTACAATCTATTGTAATCACACACAGTCACCTTACAATAAACCCTACCACTGAGTAATTTTGAGGCCTATGCTGTTCTACTCAACTGCATTGAAAAGTGTCTCTAATGTTACATCCACCTTCCTTTGGAGGACAGGATAAACACATTTCAATATCATGCAATCCAAGACAACACCACCAATAACTATGTTCTCCAAAATGACCATAGAAATGAATCAGTGCCTCTCTGGCACAAAACCTGAACATGACATGTTTCCAGTCTATCACAGAGCCAACACACAGAGACAGACTAACTCACTTACACTTACACACAAGTTTGCCAATTTGCCTAACCTGTGTGTGTTTGTGAGAGGAAAAACACAGCAGATGGAAGAAAACCCACACAGACACAGGAGAACCTACAAACTCAACACAGAAAGGCCCCAGCTGAAATTAAACCCATCTAAGTGATCCACTGTTCCACCCTGACTGCAGTATGTGGAAGTTAAACATACATACGGGGAGAAGTACTGCAGCCTGTGCAAACCCACAACCTGTTCAAGGGGGAAACTCTGATGCTCAAGATGCACAATTATATTCCTACAGGCTAAGATGGTATTAATATTGTCATTAGTGATGCCAGAGATTTTTTCTTGATAGGGCTAAGTGGGAGCTTGATTATGTAGTGGCAGGGCTACAGAATTTGTTAAAATGCATTTCAAAGTCAATTTCAACTGTCATATGCCAAAAGAAACATTTCTGTTGATTCACAAGTACACCATCCAATAGATAGAACTAAAAACAACAAGCACATAAAATAAATAAATAAATAAATGAATAAATAAAGATACTAATCACCCCTCTGACAGGAATGGTGGACAGAATCCAAAAGCAAATGTGGTAAATTTGGAAAACTTACAGGCAGAATAACAGAGCCACTACATAGCTGATAACAAGCAACAAAGTCAGAACAGTGCTGGGTTTAAATACTTACACTTGCACCGGGGTAATGTCCAAAGAAATGGTAGAAACATCAAGGGGACAGATGGGGGATAAAAAAGGAGGTAGCCCATTGACATTTTCAAAAGAAGCACAATCCCACGGAAACAATGCATTTTTTATCACGCTATCTAGCATACCAAAAACCAACTGATAATGACTTTGCTAAAATACATACATCTCATGTTATGTGAATATCGTGAACTTGCTCAGGTGATCCCAGTGTCATGCATAGGCAATACTTCATGGTTACTATGGCAAATGGGGGCTATTGGACCAGATCAAACAGAATGGGAGAAACAGAAGCTGAATAAAAGCAAAGAAGGTTTGATTTTGTATGGCAAACATCAGGGAATTTCTTGGGAGGGATACTGTAATTCTTGCTGGGGCTGTAGCCTCATCTAGCCCTACCTAGTATTGTTCTACTGTATTTGTGCTATTTGTACCACAAATTGGCAATAACCTGCCAACTCTCTGATTTCAGGAAGACAAGTTGCTTCATGCACAGAAGTAATTTAGCTTAAAATCCCCTGGGTGATTCTAAAACGACTTTAGGGCAATTGAGGGGATGCAAAAGTTAAAAGCTGGGCTAAAGGTTTCTTGCAGTATTGGCAGGTAGAGCATCAGGTCAACCAGCCACAATTACCCAACCTATTCAGCTCCTGACCTGTACAACACACAGCAATAACAGAAATTTAATGAAACAGCATATGAATCAGAGAGTGTTGGATGATTGATATATTAGAATGGCAAGTAAACAGAAAGGGTTAAAGCTANCACACACACATACACACACACACACAGTTTCAGTGTGGCTTTAACTATCAGAGGTAATGAGCACAATTTTTCAGTTTTGCCTTTCATAGTTCATAGCCTTTATCTCATATCCCTCTCTCTCTCTCTCTCTCTCTCTCTCTCTCTCTCTCTCTCTCTCTGGTTTCTTTCCATTAATCTCTTGTCAGACAGCTATAAACCTGTCTTTGGAAAGTGTAATGATGAATTTCTTAAATGGATCTTTTCATCATGACAAATTTGGGCTGCAGTCATACTGAGGTGATGTTTTGTAGTCTGATCAAAACATGAGAAGCTACTTTCGAGCCAATAACCCTACTAAATTGCACCAAGCAGATATTAATTATGTGGCAAAAAAACCAAAAAAAAAAAACAGTACAGACAGTACTTCAGATTCTTAGATACACAACCTTGTTTATGAATAAAAACACCTACAAGAAACGTGCTACATAAATGAATGGATTTATCAATGTATTATGCACATAATACATAAATGAATTCATTTGTGTATTTTGTGCATAATACATTAATGAAAGGCTTTATCAATGGATGAATGAATGGTTGGACTAATGCAGCAATTGTACCTCTTCAAGATCCTAAATAGTCAGGAATGATGCACAATTTTCAGGAAATTGTGTATACCTCCACAACTGCTCTTGAGGTGCCCTTGAGCAAGGCCCCAGATCCTAAATCTTTAGTAGAGTTGCCCTATAGTCAGCAGGACTGTGTGTTAAATAAAGTTAAATCTCGAGCAATTATTTTTAGGACATTTATTAATTACACAGATCAGATCTTGGTGAAGAGACAATGAGAACTACAATGGCTTTGGGGAATGAGGCTGTTGGAGCTTCTGCTGCTGGTGGTCTGGATGCATCAGAACTGTGGGTAAAAAACACTCTGAGTGGGTTGACTGGAGTGATCGTTAATTACATTGCGTGCCCTTTTCTTGAAGAGATTGTAATACTGAAATTGGGGGTAATGATGAACCACTCATGCACTCAGTGGGTTTAATTATATGTTGTAATTCTTTCAGGCCTGAAGCATTGGACCACACCACACTGTCATAGAATTCATGACCCTTTTCATGTCATTGGTGATTTGTCTGCTTTTTTCAGTTTCCTCATAATGTATAGGTGCTGCTACAACACTTTAAATATGAAGAATGTGTTGAATGTGAAGTCTATTTAAAATCTTCAGTGGTGTGTTTGTGTGTGTGTGTCCAAAACCACTACATGATCATCAACAAAGTTAAGATAGTGTCATGCTTCCAGTAGCTATACAGAGAGTACAGAGGAGGCTGCGGGCTGAAGTACGTTCATTGAAGTACTGAACTTGAGTACAGTTTTACTTTTTGAATTCAACTTATTTGTTAGTCATGTTTTTACGTGGTGGTTTTAACAGTTTAATCTTATGTACAATATTGGAGTACACAACTGGCTGTGGGTTTCCACTGCTGATGGTGTTGGACCATGAGGTGAGCTCCCTGATTCTGACAGTCTGCAACCGATAGAAAATAAAGTGCATCCAGCTCCAGTGTGTATTTTTCAGTCTGGATTATAGAATTTATTACAGTGTAAAGAGTGCTATGACATAGGTGTCATTTTTTTCCAAGTGTGTTGAAGACAGGTTGTAATGCTGAGCAGATTGTATTTTCAGTTGATATATAGGAATGACAAGTGCACTGAAGGGGGCTAAGTGTTGCAGAAATTACAGACTTGATTTGAATTATTTCCAAGCCTCTCAAAGGTTTTCACTTTAACAGAAATAAGTGCAAAAGGTTCATAATAATCTAGAGAGGCAACAGATGCCTTCTCTGGCACTGATATGATGCTAGTGGTTTTTGAGGTAGGTGTCAGCAAAACCATCTGACAGTTGGTGGCGCACGCTTAAAAAGCTCTCCAGCAGGTATCTGGGCTAGAAGCTTTGTGAGTGTTCACTCACAGCAGTCTTCTCCACATATTATTGGTGGATGCATAGGACCCGTCCATGCTGTGGGGGCTCTCTTTGGCCTGTCTCAGATTTTGCCTGGATTATTTCCAATAGGAAACATGCCCAGTTATGGGGAAGAACTAAATCATTGGCCAGAAAAATTAACCCTTGGCTTGGTGTGTCATATGGATTTTGGAGCTCCTGTATTGGGTAGCAGGATGGAACTAAACACCAGCATTTGTGTCACAGTTCTGCATGTCTGGTCAGCCACTCACCTGCCATTTCTGCATGCCTGGTCCTCAGCTACTCACCTGCCATTTCTGCCCGCCTGGTCTTCTGTTCCTCACCTCCGTTCATCAGCCTGATTCATTTCAGGTTCGGACGCTGTCACCAATTAGCACCAATCAAGCAGAGATTTAAACCCCAGTCTCACACTCACCCTTTGCCAGATTGTTCTTTGCCATCCCCGATGCGAGACATTCCAGCGTTCATTTGTGGACTGACCTTCTGTTACCGACTCGGCCTGTTTTGGACTATTCTGCTTGTCGCCCCCCTGGTCACCACCTCTGCCTTCTGTCCCCGACTCCGATTCCAGTCTCTGCGTTTGGACTCTTTGTTTGACTGTGTCTGTATAGGCACTTTGTCCTGCCAGTTTTTCTGCCTGCCGCTGTGTTTGACTGAGAGCTCTATTAAAGAACTTTACTTGTCGGAGTTGTACTGTGTGCTGCATTTGGGTCCAAATCCCACCCATCACAATTTGGAGCTGGAGGATGGCCAAACAATGAAGCAGGTGACTGAGGGAAACACACACTGGTTGACTGCTAAATGAGAAATAAAGCAGGATGTCAAATAAGACAGAGTTTCTTTTTTAAAACTTTAAACCACCAATAACAACCAGAACTAATTTAGGATGGTTTTGGGTAAGACATGCTAGTTTTTGGGTTGTGATCATGTAGTTCTACAGGCTCACTAGATACTACAGGATTTTATTATAACAGACTTACACTTCTGCATTAGTTCCATATTACTTCCAGCCAGCCTGCTTCGTTTGCACCACCTTAGTGATTCTACTTGAAACAAAGATCACCTGCAGGTGTTTGCCAACTTGTAATTGAAGATCCTCCAGTTTGAGTTGGAGTTTGATGTTTATGTGGTTCTTTACCAGAGCAACCAATATAAACTATATATTTGAACGTAAGATATGTTTTGAAATCATTCTTTCACAGAAACATGCACAAAATTGCTGAATTCTATTCTATTCATATACTGTATCTATCCACTTACATGACTCACACTAACATAGACACACTTTTTCACTCCTCCAGCTTCTACCCTTTCCCTTTCCAGGTTTCTTCTGTGCGCTCTGACCAGCATGAACTCTGTGAGTTATGCTTACTATGATAAAATTCTGCTGTGTTAGCGGGGAATGCATCCTCTGAATTCTCTCCAAGCTCATTTATGCTGAGTATACTGGCAATAAGCACTCACAAACGCACACATAAACACTCACAGAAACCTTGCTGACAGGTGATCCCTCAAAATGGGGGATATGGTGGTTTTTCCTGAATGGACAGATCTGTTATAAAGAGGAAAGTGCAGGGGCTGTCAAAGAAAGAGAGGGGGAGACAACAGAGAATAGATGTATGTATAGCATTAGGATGTAAGGGGTGAGTGAAATTTGGGGGATTTGGATGAGGGGTGAGTAAGCTGCAAAGGTAGTATGATTCAAACCTAGGAGACAATTTTTTTTATTGCTCACAATAGGGCTTAATCTTTGAAGGGTTTTTGATTTTATTTAATTACTCAGCAAAGATTTAGTTTTATGTTTGTTCTCAAAGTTGATAATGTCAGCACATTCCTAAATCTCCCAAAAGTCTCTTCTCTTAAGTTATTGGTCCATTCCTTATCTACTACTTAACTGGGTTCACAAAGGCAACACTTCAACTGCAGTGTTATCAGTAGAGTGAGCTAATTAAGGGCAAAATCAAAGTGTTCATTGTGTGTGTGGTCAATGATTTGAGATGAAGTACGTGTTCTCTGCATTTCTTTTTTTTTCAGATATATGGGGTAGGATGAATGATCCCAGACATAAAGCATGAATACATGAATATAACATTATCAGGAGTTAATGGAAGTATATTTGAATGAATCAATCAATACGATAGGCACTGTAGGCACAGTTAAAAGTGTCTATCTGAATCCCTAGACTCAACCAGAGCTGTGTTTCACTGGCAATTACATATACAATACACTCAGAGGCCACTTTATTAGGTAAACATTTCCAGTAACAGTAAGACCCAGATGTGCTTGGATTGCAGATTGCAGATGTGTTGGCTGCATGTTTTACCATACAGAAATTAACACAGAAGTCTCTTCTATTCTATGCNTTGCAGATGTGTTGGCTGCATGTTTTACCATACAGAAATTAACACAGAAGTCTCTTCTATTCTATGCTAGAAGTATATTTGAATGAATATGCCATTTTTTTTTTTAATCTAGGCATGTTGTGATGATGATTTTATCATCCAACCACATCCCAAAGGTGCTGTACTGGACTGAGATCTGGACTGTGGAGGCCACTGGTGTATATTGAATTCCACAAAGAAATTCACAAGGCATTTAACAATGCTCATATGGTATTACAGCGTCTAATGTGCCAAGAAACCCCCCCACATCATTACACCACCAAAACCCTGGACCATGACACAAAGGCAGGATGGATCCAATGAGCCATTGGCATAAGCCATGTTGCTTATGGCAAATTCTAACCCTACCATCTGCAGGTTGTAGAAAAACTTAGTCAGACCATCTGACATTTGTTTCCAATCTTCAGTTGGGTGGTTTTGATGGGTCTGTTCACGCTGTTCAATTTCCTGCTCTTAACTAAGAGGAGTGGAAACCAGTGTGATCTTTTACAACTCTAGTCCATCACCTTCAAGTTTCAACAGGTTGTGTATTCAATGATGCACTTCTGCACATCAATGTTTTAATTATCGATATTTGAGGTTTTGTCACTTTCCTATCAGTTGAACTATCTATCCATTCTCCTCTGTCTCAATATCAAACTGTTTTTGTCCTCAGGACTGCTGCTCACTGGGTGTTTGTTGGTTTTTATACCATTCTCTGCAATCTCTTTAATCTCTTTCAGGACACACAAACAGTCATTTCATAATAAAAGTGAATGATTGGCTAACCTTAGCTTACAATATTACTGAGTGGGTTTATGGATATAATTAATAAAGTGGCCACTGATTGTTCTTTTATGTGTACTCAGATGGAGGGTGGGTACAGAGCAAGGACACAAACCTTCAACCAGAGGATCTTCATTCAAGCCCTCCAGTCTGCCCTCTACTAGCTTGTTATGATGATCACATGTATTACTTGAATACAAACAGTATCATTTTTGTCACACAACAATAATTTGTTAAACTGATTTGCACTTAGAATTGTTTTCACCACATAAAATTTGTTATTTTCAGCTGCCAGCAGTGCTGTTACACCAAGTTTCACCTCCTGCTAAGACATCACTGCTTAGAAGTTCATTTCAATGATAAACACTGTGTGATTAACATTCTTCTCAGCTTCCTGCGGTGATATCATTCTGTGTCAAGCATAGAGGTGAATTGTAGTGGTTCTGGACACACACACATGCACACTTGAACACTCAGAAAGAACATTCATTCATGATTCTGTGAATGTGAATATGAAGTTAAATGGTAATTCCTTTCCTCTCCAGTCTGTCCTGTAAAACTGGGCACCATACTCAGGAAAGGTTACGTCATCGATCAGTCTTTTCTTTTCCATTGACTTAGTCGTGTGCGTGTGAGTGTTGTGTATGTGTTTGAGTCATAAATTTAGCAAAATAACAGGAAAACTAAATTACAGTTTTATGTTTTGGAAAGTGGTTTTTAGTAACATAAAGTGTATGTAGGTATTTATTGGGCCTAAACATACAAAATCACTGGTATGGTCCTTTAAAGGATGGGTGACAATTTTCTTCTTCCAGATATTGACAAAACTAAAAGAATATTCTTATGCTTGACAAAAACACAAAGTGTTCCTTAAGAAAATTTCAATCTAAATAACTGCTCCTTTAGATGAGCCTTTATCATAACATACTTAGATAAAACATTTGACACATGATCATATTCATACCCTTACAGGGTCTCTTTCACCTCCACACAACATAGCCAAGATTAGACCTTCCTTCCATCCCTTAGCATGGGACTCTATATCACTCTTAACTTCAAACCTTGACTATTGTAATGTCCTTTTCTACAGTTTTTGTTCTACTGCTCTGAAAAAATTTGCAGCTTGTTCAAAAGACTGGAGCTCAGATCCAGAACTCGTAAGTTTGAACATCTGACTCCAGTCCAAGCCTCCCTGCATTGGATTTCTATTAATGCTCAGGACAATTTCAAGGTGCTCCTTCTTAAAATACTGCACAGTGTGGTTCTGCAGTACTTAATGAACCTTATAACCCCATATGTTCTACCATGTGCTTTAAGACTGCTCATAATCCTGGGACTGACAAAATCCTCTGGAAATAGAATCTTTTCATACCATGCCTTTTTTCTCTAGAATAAACTTCCTGCTAGTGTGAGTCAGATTATCTTGTAACATTCAAATCTAAAGTCACAACATACTTATTTTCATTATATAATGAGATTGAGGTACACTGTATTTCTGTTAGGGGCACAGCCTCTGTAATGCAGGAAAGTAATTAGCCAGCCTAGATCTATGTTAGGCTTTGTTAGATTCAGCCCATCCTTAGTTGGACACTATTTCTCATGTTGGCTTACATTCGTGGATGGAGCACAGCATCCATTTGTCCAACTCCGCCTGCTATCATGTGGCTCTCTTTTGGCTGCTCTTTGCATGGAAACAGCAAATTCATGTTTCTATTGCTTGCATATGAGGGTTCCTCCACCATATGCACCATGTGAATGTTTGTTCCAAAAACCTGACTGCGGCCAAGACAGCCGTCTTTCGCACTTTTGCAGTCAAACCAAAAATGAAGCATTTGTATTTCTTCTGAACTTTATGGTAACCACTTTGAAAACTGGCATGGTTGGATTCAGCACATCTCAAACTAGAAACACACACATTATGAATCATTTTTACTGTGGCAGTCTGTAGTAATTAATTTCCAAAATGTGTTGCACAGGCAACACATGCAAACTCATTTATAGGTACAGTATATAAGTATTCACCTATTCAAAAATACCTTTGCGTGGACTATTTATGGTAAATTGTGGGAGTGTAGTGGGCAGGATATGAGCGTTTTTAACATGCGTACATTTCTAAGCTGGTTATGATTTGTAAAGGGGAAATTACCTGAATTGCCATGTGTTTGCACAATTTTATAAATTTGAATATTTTTGTACATATGCCATTTCCCCATTTTGAGCATTTAGAATGGACTTCAGTATGGATTCCTTGCACTGTTTTATAAATGAGCCCCCTGGTGTGTTTATCTTGTCTCCTTTGAGAGATGGAGCTGGGTCAGGAACTGTTGCAGTGTGGGTCTGTAAAGCCCTTTGAGAGATTGCATATCAACCTTAGCTATATAGATAAACTTGACTTCATGACCACCCATTTTCTTGATCAGTTTTGAGTAATCTATATTTATTTTGAGTATCCAACTTTCTTCCAAAAAAGTCTACAGTTGAATTATTTATTTACAATAAAAAAGATAAAAACAATAATGGTATCATTTATCTGGAGGTTATTTAGAAATTTTTCTTCTCATCTTATTAGAAAGAAAAGACCAAACCACACTGGGATTCATTATAACAGTTAGAGATCACAACTTTCTCAATTTACAAGATGTAGTGGAGCTACAAACTATGCCTGCATGAGATTGGATAGCCTCAAATAAACCCTGAAAGAAACATAATAAGAACTTTTTCACTGAACAAGTCTCATTACTTGCACTTAAAAGTTGGAAGGAGAAGGACAGAAAGATAAGAGATGAAACTTAACATTATTTATCAAATGGAAAGGAAATGACTTCTATTCACATTACATATAGTAAAAAAGGGGCAAACAAACGACAATTCAATTGTCAATTCTGCCATTTAGTTTATCTAGTTACCCAAGACTGTCCTTAGAATGACATGAAAGTTAATGACAGGAAAATCAATAATGACTCCTCAGAGCAACCTCTTCTGAACCTAAAAGTAACACACACACACACACACACACACACACACACACACACACACACACACATAGAGGAGGAATATCAGATGAAATAACGGAATGTAATTTTCAAAATTGCAGTGCATAAAACCACCAAAACTCAGGCTGCCCACATTTAGGACATGCAGGCTTGCTAATTCTAGAATCCCAGAGATTACTGGAAGATATTTTGGGCTAGAAAGAAAAGATAGAATATATAAAATATGTAATGGCAACCTTGTAGGGGATGAATACCTTGTATTGTGATCAGGAGTCTAATAAAGCTGAAATGAAATGACTTTTTCCTTTGACCTAAACAAAAGCATTTTGACATTTATTCCAACATATATATCAATATAGGTTACAGTTATATGAGATTAGGTTTGTTATGAAAAAACAAAAATCCTGATCTGAAAATGCGACTGATTTATGTTGAAAATATAATTTGCATTTTATTCACCATCTAGATGCCATATAGTTTTCCTATTTTTTTCCCATCACAATATAATGTAGCATGGCATATGGATAATAGAATAAAATGGCTGATTCTCTTCCAAACCACAAATATCTGAAGTATCACTTGCATATAACTTTTTTTCAGGGCTCTTCAAAATCTTCTGGATTGTTTATTGAATTAGACTAATTTTTGTGGAAATTCTTCAGTTCTTCCTCAGTTCTTAATGAGGGCTGTGGTGACACTTTCCTGCTCTGACACAGACACAATTTCTCTGTCTCTCTCTCTCTCACACACCCACACACACACACACCCACCCACACACACACACACGCACACACCTGTCACAGTNTCTCACACACCCACACACACACACACCCACCCACACACACACACACGCACACACCTGTCACAGTGAAATGACGCATCACTTTGTGTCTGACAGAGGAGACAGAATGGTTTAGGCAGGTCAGAGATCGGTGTGTGGGAAGAAGAGGAGACCAGGCAGATTTAATAAAGCTCACTCTCTGAATGACAAACAGCTTTTATCACTTGTCAGGAGGGGGGGATAAGGGAAAATAGGGAGTTGTCATAAATATCTGATGATTCAACCAAGATTTATGAAAAGACCTGTGGACTCAATCAGACTTATTAAACTCAATGCCAGTGTTCTGCACATATGACTGTCTGTGTTATATAACACAATCTGTGTGTCATCAGAGGTGCAGCCTGTGAGTCATCAGTGAAATGCACTTTTCCCTTTGTGCGTATGCATTTGGAATAATAAAGCAAATAATAAGCTTCACATATTTCAGCATCGTTACATTTTAAAATGTCTTTTCTGAGCTTTCTAATCATAGAAAAACTGCACTTTAAAGACCTCCTTCACATGCATCATGCATTGAGAATGCAGGCTCAGTCACTGACTGTGAAATTAGCTGTAGCTTTAGTATACCAGGCGCTAATGACATGCATATTGCAAGTGCAAATAGAATGAGACTTCCAGTGCAAATTCAATTTTATGTAGTAAATCTGACTCTAAGTTTGTAATGAGGTACATGCCCACCCTCAGATCCAGTAGTTTGATTTATTTCTCTTGTTTTTGCCATCAGTTTTTAGATGCTAGAATAGACTAATGAAGGAAAAAAAAGAATATCTTAGTAAATATTTCATTCTCTTATTCTTGATATTCTCTTACAATTTACAGAAAATGCAGCCAATACCTTTAAACAGAGACTGATACAGTTTTGATGCTTTAAAGCTCAGGGATAATAGGACAAGCAGAGTTCAATATTCATTAGTACTACATAGATAAAAGTTTAGAGACAAAGTTGAGCTGCAGAGTCAATAAATTAAATAATGCTTCAGAAAAATAGGATTTCTCACTTAAAAAAAATCAACATTTGAGGCCACTTGAGCATTAATTTCCTAATTTGTTTTTACAGTTACAGAGATCAGTTTAAATTACACTGGGGCAATTGTGGGAAGTTAGGTTATTGATTTTACAACAGGTCAAGAGGAATCAACAAGATCTGAGGAGGACAGAGAGATCAAATGTGGGTGGATTGGAGAACACATTTTTTTTTTTAAAATTGTTTTGTATTCAGAGATTTTGGATGTCCCTACCCAGTTTTTATATGAAAACCTCTTGGCACTATTCAGTGAAAGAAAGAGGTGAAATTGAGTGTATAAAAAGAGACATATTAGGTTAGAGACAGCGAAAATTAAATATGAAGAGATCAGGATGGAAGAAGAAGAAGTATAAGCAGTGGAAACAGAGGGGCTGGAAGAAGCAGACAGGTGAGGGACTCAGTAATAGCAGATTTATTCATTATGTTTCACAAAGAGCTTTGGATTCTTGCAGTGGGGAATCTGTTTCCAGTGTCTGACTTGAATCTTTTATATCTGTTAGTATGAAAGAATTTCAGTTTGACTTGTGAGTTTTTGAATGCTAATAATGATACCAACACTTTTATGTCGAAGCTACAATACAAATAGGCAGTATGCTATGTGGTGCTAATATTTAAACTCTTTATTAGCACCTATATTCATGCTGGACTGAAAATAGGCCATTTTAACATAACCAACACAGTTCTATCCTTTGCAAGATAGGAAATAATTTAATAATGGGGCCACAAATTATGAGGGGGCTTGGCATGCTTGACATAATTTGGCCCTTGGGGAAAACTAGTTGGGGAACCCTGGTGTAGGCTATTAATGGATCAATGGGATTGGTAGAAACAAGGACATGGAAGGTGCTAATGAGGCAAAGAATAAAATTGATCTGCTGCTGGATCCTTAATTACCTGGAGTTTTATAGGGAGAAGTAGCCTATACATACTGCAATACACATACATCCCTATTCATAACCATCTATTTTACTGTGCCTAATCAATTGTTCCACAATGCTAATCTTACTTAGTGACTCTTTGTTGCGCATCAAGTGGATACATGTGAGCATTGCAGCCTTTTATAACTGCATTACTAAGACATTAAATATAGGAAAAAGAAAGAAGTCAGAATGTGTGATGGTACATAAAAAAAAATTATTTAATGTCTTCAGTTTGCTTTGTTCCATTTAATTCCCTAGATGGTGTTTGCAAGTGAGACCATAACCTGCTGAATGGTGCTGGTTTGTCAATATGGATCTCACAGCAATAACACAGAGCTTATAAAATGACAGTGATTATTGTGCTTGTAACTAATAAAGAAAGCCCTTTAGGGTATTACAGGTTCTACACTAGAGTTAACATTACACAAAATTATTTCTCAGTAACAATGAAAAAGCCATCAAAGCCATGCAGGATTTATGTATCTATAGTTGCCAGAAAAACTGAGATAGCAACCAGTGACTATGGTTACGACAGTGGTGAGCCGTCAGGGCCAGAAAAGCCTTCTCTGCTGGCCTAGAGATTGTCAGAATCATCAAATTATGTTTTTATAATTTAATATATATTTTAATTAATGCTATATGTATTTTACAAAGTTCATTCCCATTAGATTTGTTATTAACATCAATTAATCGCTACAGTACTCTCTTCCTCAGTTTCACTGCTTCCAGTGCAGCTAATATAAATTAGGGCTTTTATCCAATCAGATTTTCCACCTGTGCTGTCTCTGGGTAAAAAAAAATCTAGCCTGAGGCCTTCAGAATCTCTAGTGAATCCCCTCTGCTATTCTAGCAAATGGGACAACGTTGTTGATTGTCATATATTTTAACCAATCAGATTTCGAGTTTGCCATGTTGGCCGTATTCTTTCACACGTCAGGGCCTTCTAGCTGGCCTTGGCCTATGTCATCGTACAGCATTATTCTACTCAGCTAAACAGCCTGCCAGAAATTCATCGGAGGAACAAGGAAGCCGGTTAGCTTAGCTAACTCAAGTAAACCTAACTAGCACGTAAGGGAGCATTAATGTTTATTTAAACTTTCTTCCTTGATGTTTAGATTTTTTTAGATTTTTAGATGTAGTGCTTTAGATTTTTTGTTTAGGTTTTTATTTAGTCCTGTTGTTTTTTAACGCACAATGGCTGAAGGAGAAGAAATGGATTTACTAGCAGTGCTTTTTTTTTTTCACATTTTGGAACTGAAATGCACTAATGTACTGTACAGCCGTGTCGTGAAACTCTTTATAAAGAAAGAAAGGAGGATGGACTTTGTCTTCAGATGATGAGCAGCTTTGGTAAGTTTGATGGATTTTTATGTGGCTGGAATCTGTGGAGAAGCCTGTTGAATACAGCCTGTGTTTACGGCATTTTTGCTTACTTGCTGGTCATATGAGTAAATGTGATGGTTGTTGTGAGTTTGTTCTTATTTCTTTGGTAATGACACTGATTTAGGCTATGCGGTATCTATTTGTGATGCAGCATCCTGTCATAATGCGTAACAATGCTACATCCTATTTATGTCTCTGCAGTTGGTGTGCTGTAACTGTCATAGGTGTTGATCCTTGTGTTAAATCACTTTATTCCACTCGATAAAGGTTCTGTCACTGTGAATATGGGCTGGTTACGTCGAATAACAGCAGCCTATAGCCCTAGTGTCATGCTGAAGTCATTAGAAGGTGGTTTAATTGGGGGAGGGTAGCTCTGAAGGCGTAAGTGTAAAATACATGGCCCGCCACTGGGTTATGATTATGTTTCTCTGAGTCCTTAGATAGTGAAGGAAAATGTATACAAACATAATTAGTAATATATAATAGTGTGATCACTCTTTCATACATTTGAAAAACACACTTCATCTCACATGCATCCCAAGCATACTTAAAAATATGACATATAACCATAGGCTATTACCAGTTGATGCTTTGTGTCAATTAGTAAGCATGGATTTGATTTCATGAATAAAAGTGACATTTGGAGTTCTCCAGGGATCAATTCTCAGGCGTCTTCTTATTTTTTCGATTATCTTATTTTTGTGTCATACTGTACCACTGACAATTGTGACAGTGAAGTCACATAAAGCAAAAGCAATTTATATGATTGACTGATTGATATGATAGTGCATGTGTTCAGGAAAAGAAACAAAAGAAAAATTAAACTAAATTAAAACTAACTAAACTAAACTAAATTAAATGAAACTGCAAACGCAAACATACCCAGCTAAGTAAATAAGAATTCATAAACCATGAACTGCAAGGAACTACGCAGCAGTGTTGCTGTCCGCGGTGCTGAAGCAGAGTCTGTATCAGAGGGGTTTTTAGCTAGTTCATGCTTCATGAGTACATCCTGTCACACTGACTGCACACCACATAAAAATTGAAACAGCTCAATTCAGATTTTGCTGAACATGTTACAGGCTGTACTTGGTTTGCTGTCAGAATCAGTTTTTTCTTTGTTGTATTAGATTTCCCTGGAGTTTTTAGACATGCCCAATGAATAGGTTTATTAGTGCTGATTAACACATGTGAAGATTTAGTGTGGATTAAGACTTTGCAGTAGATTTTGCTATAGCCTAATTGCATGTGTTAGTGTGTATATGTGTGTGAGCAAATGTATGGGGACAGAGACAAGGAGGAGCATCGATTTCTTTCTTTTGATTTCATAGTTGTGTGCATATAATGTATGCACATATCTTATCTACTGTCCTAAAAATGTGCAACATAGTCTCTTACAAAGTACAAAGTACTTTACAGAACACACATTGATCTACACATGGTAGTAATCTATCTTAAAACTGAAATTAAGTTTTAAAAAGCTTATTAAAACGAATTTACTTAAGTATTTTCATGGACACGGTCACATTACGCCCTCATCACACACTAGAACACTCTGTATATCATAGTAAGGTGCTGACAAATCAAAACAATAAAATGTCTGGGGTTTACAACTTCATATGCAGAAACACCCACACATATGATGAGACAAACACTCAGACACACTCACCCACACACGCACCAGGGAACCGCCATCTCTTTTGAGCTAATGGCAGGAAATATTGCAGTCAGAAATTGTATTACCTTTTTTTCTTTGTGTGTGAGTGTGTGCTTGTGTTTGTAAAGGAACAAGACAGAGAAAATGTAATATAACATATTTCCCTGAACAAATTGATTGAGAGATAAGGACGGAGAGCCTCTGGTTACTGTTTTATCAAAGCAGATAGACTACATAGACTAGCCCC
>VXCM01003789.1:164477-182905 GCA_014773175.1 Lucifuga dentata | reverse complement strand
CCCCTCCCCCGCCACCTCATTTGGCTTCTTTATGATCAAGGCCTCCCGGAAATCTAACATACACTATAACCATATACATTTTCTCACACACACATATACACACTAACACATTCCAATTAGGCTATTGCAAAAACTACTACAAAGTCTTAATCCACACTAAATCTTCACTTGTGTGTTAATCAGATCAAGCACAATAAACCTAAGAGAATAAACCTAATAAGAGAATAAAACCTAAGAATAAAACCTAAGAGAATAAACCTAAGACAATAAACCTAAGACAATAAACCTAAGATAAGAGGGTGTTTATCACCCTCTTATCTATGTTGCCAACAGCTGAAGCCAATGTTGAAGTGCCTAAGTTGCAGTAACACCTGATGGCTGCTAAAATCTGGCTCCTAAATATCTCTGATTGCATAGACTTCCATTTCAAATGTCAAAATTTTTATTTTAATGTACAAAGTGAAAATTATTTCCTGTAAGTTAGGGTCACATTTGTTAAGTTTACTTTTGGACAAATGCATGGATTTATTGAGACTTTAATGAATTGATGAAGACCTTGAATAAAAGACCAAAAAAAACAAAAAAAAAACAAANATTGAGACTTTAATGAATTGATGAAGACCTTGAATAAAAGACCAAAAAAAACAAAAAAAAAACAAACAAAACAAAACCAAACAAAACAAAACAAAAAATTAAAATTATTATGAAAATGAATAATGTTTTAAGGTGTTTGATTGATTGACAGGTGTTTCAGCTTATTATTTTGGTTACTCATCCATCTACAGGGTACTCCCTCCTTGCCCAAATTTGCCTTTGCTTGGTCCTGTAGGTGGTAAAGATGGTGTCAAATTTTAAACCAAAATCAACCCATAGTGATTGATGCTACATCCATGCTGTTCTGCAGTCTGTGCTTCCATATCTTCCAACCATGGTTCCACATCACAGACCTCTTTGTGTATCATACATAACAAAACTGGCTTAGTCAAACATCCTCAGTTATGATGTGTAGTGTGCATTATTGAATTATTTATTTGTGAAAATATGTTTGATGTTGTTTTACCTTGTGTGTCACCAATGTTATGATACAAGCTAAATATGACAACTGTTAGTGTTTTGGCCCTCATTTTATCTCCAGATCCTCAAGTTTAAAAGCAGGAGCTCCGCCTGGAGTCCAGAAAGGTCCAATATATTTAAGTGGATAGCTTCTTCTGGCAGAGAATATTGTTAGTATATGTGTAACATGGAGACAACAGACAGACAGACAGATAAACACACACACAGACAGACACACACACACACACACACACACACACACACACACACACACACACACACACACACACNCACACACAGGGAGGGAGGGAGGGAGGGTCTTCTTTCAGACTAGCAGGATTAGCCCTGAGTCACTGCCAGTCAGTGTCTCTTAGTTCTTTATTGAGTTAGAACTATAACAGAAGACCAGGTGGCCAACAAGCCACAGGCAGTCCATTTCTGGGAAGGACTAACACACATGGGGGGGGGAGATGTACCTTTACACATGGATTTGCAAATACATTTTACCATTCATCTGTAGGTCTTCACAGAGTCACAGCCACTGGCTGCAGTACACTTATGAAATCTATGCTCTTTGTGGGCACAGCTTGCTGCTTCTTTGCACATTAGAATCTCTCAAAGACACACGGGGATGGAAATGAAGAGGAGCAGTAAAATTATTCTCTCTGCACCCATACAGCTTTGCTTGATTAAGCTAATTTGTCACCAAGGCAATCTTTCTTCTCTTTTCTCTTTTAATCAGGCACATTCTCTCCTTCTCTCTCTCTTTCGCTGTCTCCTCCATTGCTTGCAAAAAAAAGTGTTATTCTAGCTTTTTTCTCCATCTGCTATGATGTCGTTTTCCAATTTTCATCTACTATTTTTATTTTACATCTCTCCTCACCTCTCTCCATTGGTGGTTTGCTCATGTCTCTCTCCTCCTACACAGTTGCCCGTGTGCTTAGAGAACGTAACACTCTTAACCAAAGTAATTCAGTTGTTCCATTAGTCTGGATTGCAGTACTTTTCCCTAGTTCTACTTCCTTCTCCATGCTAGCCTGTTGTCTTTATAAAGTCCATCTATCATTCAGAAGCCTGCTTGAGCTTAACAGGAAGATACAGTGCTGTGAAAAAGTATTTAACTCCCTCCTGATTTCTTCTGTTTTTGTTTATATCTCATACTAAATTGTTACAGATCTTCAAACAAAACTTAACATAAAACAAAGGCAACCTGCATAAACACAAAATACAGTTTTTAAATGATAATTTCATTTATTGAAGCAAAAAAGTTAACCAACGCCTATAAGATCCATGTCAAAAATTGACCCCCTACACTCAATAACTGGTTGTTCCACATTTAGCAGCAACAACTGCAACCAAACACTTCCAATAATTTGTGATCAGTCTTGCGCATTGGAATTTTGTTCCACTCTTCTTTACAAAATTGCTTTAATTCAGCCATATTGGAGAGTTTTCAAGCATGCACAGCCTGTTTAAGGCCCTACCACAGCATCTCAATGGGGTTCAAGTCAGGACTCAAAAACCTTCATTTTGTTCATTTTGAGCCATTCAGAGGTGAACTTGCTCGTATGCTTTGAATCATTGTCTTGCTGCAGAACCCAGCTGTACCTGAGCTTCAAATCACAGACTGATGACTGAACATTCTACCCCAGGATTTTTTGTAGAGAACAGAATTCATGTTTCCCTCAATTATGGTGAGTGTCCAGGTCCTGAAGCAGCAAGCAACCCCACACCATCACACTACCCACATGCTTGACCATAGGTATGGTGTTCTTATTATGGAACACTATGTTTGGCTTAAGACAGATGTAATGGAATGCCTGTCTTCCACACAGTTCAACTTTCCACTTATCTGTTCACAGAACATTCTGTGTGTGTTTTGGCTAAATTGAGATGAGCCTATGCTTCTGAGTTAGCAGTGATTTTCACCTTGCCACTCTCCCATGGAGGCCAATTTTGGTCTGTGTCTTTCTAATAGTAGAGTCATGAATCTCCATTGACGTGAAAGAAGCCTACAATTTCTTTGATGTTGTCCTTGGCTCTTGTGTGACTTCCTGGATGAGTCATTGCTGCTCTTGGAGGAATTTTGGAAGGTCGGCCTCTCCTGGGAAGAGGAGTATAGTATAATATAGTATAGCATAGTAGAGTATAGTAGAGTAGAGTAGAGTATACATAGGACATGTTCAAATTACACACATACAGGCAGGCATACATGAATGTATGCATTCAACTCTCTCCGGACAGTATTAATATCTTTTCTAACATAATTTAGTGGATTTGTACACAACAAAAGCACCAACAGAAACACCATAAAGTTTTTACAGTAAGGCTGAAATGTTCTCTTAATGTTTCATGAGGACTGAATGTCACTCTAGGGAGACACAACGAGCAGGAACATCTCTCGTTTCATCTCTGCTACATATATGCTCCTGTTTAACCCTGCCCTTTTCAACACTGCGACTCTTTCCATCTTTTTATGTTATTCAGTTCCATTCATATGTACCTCCATTCTTTCTTTCTTTTTGCCTCCCACTTCTCCCAACAGAGGTTTTTAATAGCTGAATTACCAGGGTAGCTAATGACTGGGAACTGAGCAGAGAGTATCTATTTTCAGCTCAACTCTCGGCCTCAGTGCGAAAACACACGGATTAGAGTGAAAGGATGCAGGAAAGATGAGTAAAGGCTTGATACATGGTATAGAAAGTATAGAGATGAAATAAATAACAAGGCTATGCTTTGTTTTTGAAAGTCGCACCACTAATTACTCATATATTACCATTATGCAATGAAATTTTAGTTTGAAAATTCCAGGCCCTGAGAGTAGCCAAACTGGGAGGCATATGATGGGTTACACATGATAATTTCCTCTTGGACAGTGGGTGGGATGGTTAGTCATGAATGCCCTTTTAATGTGCAGTCTCCTTTTTGCCAGTGAATAAGGTATGAGTACAATTCTTGAAAAATAAATGAGCAGGCAATATTTTACAGAAGTGGTTAATTTAGGAAAACTACTGCATATTGAATACACTGGTTCCAGTCTATTCCAATCTGAAAACTTTTTATAGACTTATACCAAATATTTATTTTACTGAATAATTAATTTTTAATGAATATTATTTAAGGCTACCACTTTTAGAAGCTCAGTCATGTGTGAAGAATGAGAGCATAAGACTTTCTGCCATCTTTTCAGGTTTCAGGGGATTAATGAAAACAAAAATACACACTTTTATGTATTTTGTTCATCCATCTGCTTTCAGCAATATTCCATATTTCACCTCTTGCTATATACTACACATGTCATGTGAAAGAATAGTTTTTGTTCATCCTTACCAGCTGTGAAATGATAATTCCTACTAAGTTTTGAGATGAAACATTTTACACTATTGATGTGTATCAATCTGGAATGGAATTAACTGAGCTACCTTTTAGTATTTACCTTGTAGCATGGTGCTAATGCTGCTGTTTATTACTAGTATGGATACAGAGAAGAAAATTAATGCTGCTGTAATAACTTTCTGGAGCTGTACAACCATGCCTCAAGTGAGTACAAACCTCTATGGTGTGTTGTGGTGTTTGATAAACCCACTACAATTTAAACAGTAAATAAGCATATTCCCAAAACACTTGGAGAATGCATCTAAGACAGGATTTAAATAAAATATAACCAATACTACACCTCTGTAACTGTGATGTAGTTGTCTCCCAACAGTGAGCACCAGGGGAGCACGTTTTTGAGCTGTGGCTGCACTCTTCTTCTCTGTAGGGTTATGGGATTATGTCATCACTGATTTTAATTACTAATTCAATCAGATTTATAACTTAATTCACTAATCTGGTCACCAAACTGTGGGATTAATTTCTGTGTTTAATAGTTTTCCATCTCAGGTGGCAACTATGTAAATGTCATTAAGGAGCACATGACATGCCAGCTGTGTTATGATTACGATTGCAATTTTGTGCGTACACAACACGTTTTAAAATCACTATAATTTTCATCAGAATATGATCCTGTGCCAGCAAATTAAGAGGTCTGTTGATACAGGGTCAACAAACCAAGAGCTTGTTAAAGTAATTGTAGTATTTAATCAGAAAGATGAAACAGGTCTACCAGGAACAGTTGTTTGTCAAGTAACTGGCAGCTCCCAATTTTCTCAACTGAATTAAATATGTGCTTCTGTCCTACTCTCCTCTTGTCTCCTCCCTCCTCTGAGCCCTCCTCCTCTCCTCCCTCCTACACAATGTGACTGAATGACCAGATAGAGTACTGAGCTATTGCTGAGACAGCAAAACACCCAGAGATCGAGCAGCAGTGAGAAAATACAACATAGTGCACAAGTGTTCTTTCCTTCCTGGCTGGCAGTACTATTGCCAGCCTAATGGTCTCAGCTTAGATGTGTGTTCAAGCTTGTCATTGAAGCCTGACAAAATAGAGTGTGAAGGTCAGTGTTTCATTTATGCAGGCAGGATAGGAGTAAAAGACGGTAGTGGAAAAAAGCAGGAGAGAGGCCGCAGGGGAGGAGGAGGAGGAGGTGATGATGAAAGTTTCCCTTTCCTGTTGTTCCAGTGTGACTCAGCATAAATCACTGATGTATAAGTGGACACATAAACCCTTAAGAGTCTGTTCTGTCCTGATAAAGGAGTGTGATAGAGGAAACCCAGAGCAGAGGCTTCTGGGGACAAAAACACTTTCACCAGTGTTGTTCTAATATATTTAAGACTAGAAAAATACACACACACACACACACACACACACACACACAGAGAGAGAGAGAGAGAGAGAGAGAGAGAGAGAGAGAGTGTCCTAGGAGTGATTGTGGATTTTGCCAACATTTGCAATTACTTCAGGAAAGTCAATGTCTTTTGTATCTTTTGTATTGCAATATGTTCAATCCAGCAGGGAAAACAGTTGGAACATAGTGGAAGGATAGAGAAAGACAGGGGAGAAAAGAAATGTACTTTTGGATAAATGCCATGAGGGCAGAAAAATGAAGAGAAAGTGAAATGTGAGGAGGACAAAAAAGTCAACAGAAGGATAAAGAAGATAAGAACTGGGCTATGAGGGATTACATTGAACACATGTCCTGTAAAGCTCAGTGGCCCTTTTCCTTAACACACCAAACACAGATCTCTCATTCCCAACACTTTAGAGATGGCTATTTTCATCAGCACAGTTCTAAACATTAGAAATGATTTCCCCCAAACTGTCCACTTACATCAGCTTCTCAATACATTTGAGAACTAGATAATGCAGTTAATACTTCATTGTATATACACATCACTTCTTTTATTAGCTGTTAAGGAGGTTGGAGAGATGGAATATCATTGACATTGCTTTTCGTAAAAATGGTATCTCTGGGTGCATCATCAAAAAATGTCAGTGTTTACAGTGATTGGCTGTACAAGGACATCTATTCTACTTTACTCTACTGTACTCTACTACTATATGAGTGTTTATCAAATGAATGTAATAAGGGGGGTTGGGGTGGGTTTGAAAATTTAATTCAATATTTTAAAACATAGAAAATTGAAACCACATCAGGGTTTATTTGTACAGCTTGATATCGCTACATAAAAAAATGGAAGAAACCTCAGGAGACAATTCAGAGAGTTTTGTTGTCTTCAGATGGCAGCATGTGCAGGAGATGTTGTAGTGTGGCAGGCAGTTACAAAGATATAACTAGAAAAATACATAATACAACAATGGAACCATGATCCCGCAACATGGGTCTCAAAAGTCCAATAATAATGGAGAATATCCAATATAGGAAGCCTAATAAAAGTTTATAAGATGCTCCAATAAAAGGGTCCAGTAAAAAAAAAAAAAAAAAAAAAAAAAAAATCCAATGAAATGCAGTCAAGTATTGCCACAGTAAGTCTATGTAATCCAGTGGAAAATGTTCATGAGCGAGCAGAGACTTGAATCTTCACATTGTTCAAAGTTCAAGGTCAGGTTAGAAGAAAGTCTGTAGATGGAAATACATAATATTCTAGCTGTAAGACACAACTCAAATGGATATTGTTTTCCTCACAAGATCAAATTCAAATTACAAAACAACATTTTGATTTGTACTGCTGTAAGACTAGAGAACTAGAAGCAGTTTGCTGGGACTAAAATGACAAACCTTACAGCCTGTATCTTGCAGTCCAGTTGTCGAATTTCCTTGTGCACAGTGATATTTTGTTTCTGCTGAAAAATGATACAACAGAAATTAAGGGGCCACTAGTCTCAGAGTTTCATGACTCCTGTGCCTGCCAGCATAATACTGTTTTAAAAGCATGTTCTTAAATTTGACATACAGTACTTGGCAAGAGGAAAAGCTTTAAAGGACCATACTGGTGTTTATTTATGGTGAAGCCCAATAAATACTACCCACATAAATGCTGTTACTGATAACCATTTTCCAAAATGTAAAACTGGATTGTAGTATTACTGTTATTTTGCCAAATGCCCTAATTTTTTTAAATGAAATGTTCAGGTGATACACCAACCTTAAAATTCAATGTTTTGCCTGCTAACAAGTATGTCCGAATGCAGAAGGGACAATCCTGTTTAATTTCACAGTAAAAGAAATTTCTCTTTTCCTGGGATTATATTCCCTGGCTAAGACATAAATTATTGAATAAACTAACTTTGACATAAAATTTAATAGATGTCATGTTTTCTGTGATGAATTACTTATCTCAAGCACATTTCAAATCTCTACAATTTTTTATAGTGCACTGGAATGAATTGGCAGTCCAGAAGGTAGGAAAAACAATTCTAACATTTACTTCTCAAATAGTATGTTTTGGGAAATGGTTGTCAGTGATGTATCATGTATGCAGATTGTATATATTGGGCTCAAACATACAAAACCACCAGTATGATCCCTTAAATTCTTCACATGCATTATACATGTGGATCCTCACTTCTCTGAAGCTTTTGCATCGTGGATGCTGCCAGTCAAGCACAACCTCAGAAGCTAATTCCCCTTGGTGAGCTTCATCCTTGAGGCGGTTCCCTTAACAGCTCTATCAGCATTCACAGCATGAATTTCCTTTCTATTGCATGACATCTCATTGCCAAATGTGTTTTCATGTGTTTTTGACCCATCAGCCACCAGGCCATCTGAGTGGCAACCGAAACTAGATCAGATATCACTAGTCAAATGGGCAGTGGCATTCAGTGCCTTTCAACTTAAGCTGGTGTGGTTGTTGGATAATGGATTTATCTGTAATGATGAACTGTGAGTAGCAAAGGGTAATGGAAAAATGTGATGGCTTTACAAATTACATAGATACTTCAACCATCCTCACACACACACTCTCACACACACATGCTATGAATAATTCTGCATTCAGCTGCATTCTGCATTCAGGAAGCATGATAATTCATAGAGCAGATGGCCAAATTTAATAATATTTTACCATGAAAGTATAAAGTCTATGTTGATGTATTGGATTTTCAACAGTGGCTTCTAGCTACTGTATGTGTTGCTATGGCAATTGCATTGCTTAGTGTCACAGTAAAGGAGTTAATGTACATAGTCTTTGCATAGGGTTGACTTTGCATATTCAAATGTATCATTTATTTATCATATTACAATAAAATAAAATTTCAAATAAATATTAGATGCACAGATGAGAATTACATACACAAAGGCGCATGCATGCATGCACACATGCACACACATACACACACACACACACACACACACACACACACACACTTGTCTTTGCTATTACTTCAGCATTCTAAAATGGATTTACTCAATTAAAGTGAGAGAGATTCAGCTCAGCGTTTTAGTTTTAACTGAATGCAGTTTTTGTTGGCCGGCTCAGGAACACTAGCAGACATTTCACAATGATATACTCCAACTT
This sequence comes from Lucifuga dentata, assembly GCA_014773175.1. Lineage (NCBI taxonomy): Eukaryota > Metazoa > Chordata > Actinopteri > Ophidiiformes > Bythitidae > Lucifuga > Lucifuga dentata. Next base: position 173,992 of record VXCM01003789.1, on the reverse strand, counting down.
CAGCAAAATAAGGAAAATATGATGCTGTGAAGCACAGAGGACAACAATGGACCAGGCAACCTAATGACAGCTGTCTGTCTTGTAGTAGAGGAGAACACTGGAGAATGAAAATTATGAATCAGCTCAAGTAGCTCAAGATAGCTGCAGAAGTACTGGAATGGACATACCGTTGATGCAAGACTTGATTAAAAAAAAAAAAAGCCTTGTATCCTAAAATTATGTGAAATAAGCATAGTGTTTAGAAAACAATGCTTTGGCTTTAAAAGTTTACAGTTCCAGTTCCACAGATGTTTCTTCATTGTCATAGATTAGCTATTATTTCCTGTCAAGTAACCAATATCCAGCAAGAGTCTTTTCAATAGTCTGCTATTATTCAGAATCATGTTGCTTGGCCCACTGTGGGCATCAGAAGCTGTCAACTTTCACAACAGAAAAAAATGTACAAAATCATATTTGCTGTTTAGTAGGATCAATCAAATTAAAGAATGAAAACTAAAAAATGCAACTCACAACCAATGTCTCATATTGTATCTTCTAGCTTTTGTCACTGTACAATATGAGTTTTAATTTTCATATATTCTGTAAAGTTCAGTTTATACAATAATATACTGTATTCCATGGTTAGAGGAACAACACATTATGGTTGCTATTTCTGTACATTATGGCTGTGTTTGATGAAAGCTCTTAGAATTTAGCAGGCAATTTCATGGCAAAATATTAAAAAAACTGTGCTATGATAGGATTGATTTACTCAATGATGAAATTCAAACTTATTGGGTACAGTATAATGGCTTCATGATTTCTGGCCATGAAAAGCTTTCACCATAATTAACATTTAATTAAAATTTTAGCTTTTTATTCTTGAAAGCTATACATTGCACATAATATCTATTTAAAATCCATTGTCTACATTTCAAATCTGCACTGCATGAATCAGAAAATGAGGCTGTTTATTTGAATTCATTTGTAATCACATAGATGTTCTTCTGCATTGCAGATCAAGGCTGTTATTGTAATCTCGATATGTGACTGTGGGACGTCCACCTCCTCTAGACACACACCTGCTTCAGTACAGCAGCAATAAGAGACAGAAATAAATGAGACTACAGAGAAATAACTAGGAAAGGATCCACATTAGAGAGCCAATTACAGTATCTTACATTTTGAAATTGGTCATATATCCAGCTCTACTATATATACAGGATTATCCCAGAGAAAATAGGACAATCTACAATTAACTCAACTCCGATCATAATAAAGAATATGACGGTCAAGAACTAGTTTGTCAATATCCATAGTACAGGGCTGTGAAGCTTCAGCTTTCAGATAGACACCTTTGAGAGGTTCTTTGCCATCAGATCTCTGTTGTAGAGAATCGGCCCATTTTCATTTCTAGCATTCCCCTCCTTGTTTACATCTGTCTTGTCATTAAATACTTTCACGAGATTAGATATGTGATATATGGATTGAAACTTTAGAATCTTCTTGTTTCAAACGCTGTATCTGGTGTAAAGAAATCCCTTTGTTATTTTGAGCAGAGAAAACCAGAAGTAGCATGTAGTAATGTCAGTCCTTTAAACCAATCTGGCCTCCCAGGATCTTTAAAAATCCACATAAACTCCATATTGCTGTCAACAAAAAAGTCTATTGATCAAATTTAGACCAGAATTATATTTACACCATTTTTGTTGTAAATATGATTCTCTCCAACTAAAGTCCACAAGTCCAAGTCCATGTTTTTATCGAGTGAAGAACTGTTACTCGGACATCAAAAAAATGTCCGTGTATAACTGTAGTCATTAGGATTTTTCACACAGAGTAGGTGCTGGTGCTCTTCTTTTGTCAGCCAGGATCTTTGGAAGAAAATAAGCCATCTTGGAGGATTCCGGCATAAGGATTGTATATACTGGCAGTGCATTCCAAGTTCTTATTTGATTGTTCCTCGCTCCTCGAACCTTGAGTGACCTGTGTCCATTAGCATAACAAAAGGAGAGGGAGAGGGGGGCCCAAAGTGTGAAAAGTAACACTTACACACTAAACAGCTCACTGAGCAGAGACTTTATCATGCATAAAGCAAACTAAAACCATTAAATACATACAGTATTTTATCTAAATTATCAGTTGTTTACCTAGTTGTTTTTTTTTTTGTTTTTTTTAAAGATTTCCCAGTAGCTGTTTCTTTTTTCTTGGAGCTCTTTCTGGATAATGCCTTACTAAATTCAGCTCACAGCACACATTTTTGCAACATTGCAATCATATTTTAACCAGGAACTGGCCAGATTTGTTGCTGTGCATCCTGTGCAACCACAGCCCCAGACAAAGCCAAAGACAGCTTTTTACCATAAATAAGGTGTGTTTTTTTTTCTTCCAGGCAAGGATGAAAATTTGCATTTGTTTACTGAGGTTTACTCCAATTACTGTGCTATTGTAATACTTAGAGAGCCAATATGATGATTCCCAAGAAACTAGAGACGCTGAGCTTTCAAAGAGCCCAAGCTTATGTCTGTACTCAAAGGGTGAAAGGTCACATAGCCATACTAGTTGGGTATGTACTTTTCAGGCTTTCTGTCCAAAATAGGGTGAGCAGGTTAAAAGGTTTTTTGTTCTGTCTTTCCATAAATGTAGTGTATTGAGTACAGCTAATGTGCCACTGTCTGTTTGTTAGTCATGGTAAAGTGGATGTGCTGAGCAATGGAGGAAGAGTCCAAACATGGTGAGTAATTCATTCCAGTGAAAGCTGCTCATCCAGCACACACACAGGGAAGGTTCTCCCACTCCCTCATTTGCTTTTTACCATGGACACAAAGTGTTTTTGTCTGGCTGAGCCCACTGACATACACATAAAAGACAATAAAATAATACGTAGATACAGCCCTCAGTGGATTTTAAATTTAGACCTAAATGGTTCAGAGTTTGCCAGTTCAAAGAGAAATTGTGCTTTGTTTTACTGTGGTCTCTTTTGTAATGGAGGTGTATTTAAAAAAAAAAATAAAATAAAATTGGGACCTGCAGCACAAATGGCTGCAATTTCCACTGTGGCCACTATGTCAATACCATCACATATAGTCAATCAGAAGGTATAAGCCACCTTTCTCCTAGAAATACCAGGTAATGGGGTTTTATGCGTGTATGCTGAATTGGCTGGTGACAAACATGAGGAAAAAGTAAATTTGTCTGCATCTACATTTTTATACTTGAGGAATGAAACAGTGCTAAAGAATAATCTGTTCAGGCCATCATGTAATGACAATATTCTTTTGCATTGTAACATTTCTTCCCCTTTTTTAACTTCCTTTTGAGCAATATAATGAAAAGGAAGTTATTTCCCTCAAAGAACAGGTGGACAAACACCACTGAGGAGGCTGCAAGGGAGAGCTAAAACAGTTGTTGATGAGCTGTTACACTGGCACATGCTGTTTATATGAACAAGAAATCTCAGCACACAGCAACAAGAAAAGCTCAGCACATCTTTGAATTCCATCTGATATTTTAACAATTCTGAAGTGAGATCATCAAATCTACCATTAATCAGTCCTTCCTAAACATTCTTGCGTATGTTTTGCTTTTGTATGGCCACTCTTTCAGAAAATACATTAAGGATTCATAAATTAAAGGAAATAAAATACTAACACTCAAAAAAAAAAAAAAAGNAAAAAAAAAAAAAAAGTATTTCAAAAGGCCAATACATGAAACGTCATGAATCATCTCTGTGTGTGTGTGTGTGTGTGTGTATGTGTGTGTCTGTGCCATTTGATGGCAAACACCTGAGTTTGATTAGTGCTCATACTCTGTTGTCTTTCTTCCTATAATCTTGTTTATCTTCAAGCCAACAATAAAGGTGTTATTTATGGTGAATTTAATGTTGATGTAGGCATGCCTAGTCTTAATCAGGTATTTTTTTTAAACATATGTTGAACTTAATATTGGCATGCATAACTTTCAACAGGTATTTTTATGCTACACCTTATGTATGTTGCCTAAAATGCATGTTATTTCAAATATGAAGGGGCCACATTTATTCTCGAGAGAAATTTAACTTTTTGTTTAAACCCTCTAGCTATGTTTTCTTTTGATGATAAGTGACAGCATGTAACATTTTTATTGTGTTGGAAATGGTTATAACATTTTTTTTATCCTTTATGCACCACATATACAGTATTAAAAAAAAGTGAGCCTTAAATGTGATATGTACTGAAGTGTGAGATTTCTGAGCCTTTTAGTATGTTGTAAATAACATTCTACAATAAAAAAAAGTTTCTACTCTCTATTCTGAATGACTGTAATGTTAAAAAAATGTTTATTTATGAGGAAATATTTCCCATTCACTCAGTCAGTGTGTGACATCTTGTCAATGAACAGGTTTACAACAAGGCATAACAAGCTGAACTGTGAACTGAATTTGGCTGTTGCTTGAATTGTTAATATCTTTATGCTCTGACATGCCAACAGTTCATCGCAAAGATTCTTTTATTTCAATAACTCCTTGTTTCTTGCATCCCTCCCCTTTTCATTCATTTCTGACTGACGAAGCCATTTGGATGGATGGTGAAATGTTTCAGAGTTAAAAACTTGAATCCAGTTGACGTGACTGAGTTTTCTACAACTTACCTACTGCCTGGATGACTGAGATTCTTAATCAAATCTTTGTTTCTTGGTTGTCTTCTCCATATGAGCACTATTAATAATAACAGCATGAGCTGCCAACTCCATCAAAAACAACCAATGCCCATTCATATGGGTGCACAAATACAATATTTCATTAAAATTGGCTGTAGTAACTATACAATCTTACAAATAGTCTCTGTGGAACATTGCTTATTTGTGTGTGAGACTTAATGTGGGAGGTTCATCCTGCTGAATGTCTCCCATCCAGCATCCTGTCATCACCCTTCACTCATTTTCAAACTTTATCATTTCAGCTGCTATTTTTCTTTCTTTCTTTCTTTCTTTCTTTCTTTCTTTCTTTCTTTCTTTCTTTGACAGTGGAAAGAGATGGAAAATTTTACTCTGATTGCACAAAGCATATACAGTAGCATCCTATTCAGCATGCTAGGACAGCGCCCAGGGCGGTGTTATTGTGGAAATGTAGACTTGTCAGGAAAGCTTTTAGACAGTTCATACACCACACGCCCTGAGATACTTAACACTGCTGCTGTCTGTCTATCTTCACTGTCCTTCACTCAATCACTTGATCTCCATCCAGAAGATAGAAGCGTGGGATAAGCATTTCTCTCCCTCCCCCTTTCATCCCATATGCCTCTCAATCCTTTCTGCCTGAATTCACTGTTTATATAACAGCAAAACTCAATTTGCAGATCAATTTTCACCTACAGAACTCAAGAGGCTCTGTCTCACTCTCTCGTTCTCTCTCTCTTCCACTGTCTCTCTTTCTCTACTCCATTTCCTCTAAGTACCACAAGGTAATATCAGTAGAAGGATGATCCTTCCTTTGAGCTGTTTCACTTCCTCTGGTGTCTCTCTACCTTTGTGAAACCATATCGGTTACTCTCTCTTTTTTCTCATTTTCAATAGCTTCACCTATTCCTCTCTCACTATCCATCCTTTGGCCTTACCCTATCATGCGCTCTGGTGGTCTATGCCCATTGATACCCCCTCACGGATAAGGAAGGAATAAAAATATACCAACTTCCACCCTCTAGGCTTTTGCTGCTTTTCTTGCATTTATTCTTGTTCTCTCTCATTCCTGGTCTATCACTCGCTCCAGTGATCCATACTGTGAGACTAGAAGGACAAATGCAGTAATCCTGCAAGCTACTGGTGGTGTGTGTGTGTGTGTGTGTGTGTGTGTGAATTTGAGCTACCCAGGTGAGCTCAGGCCATAAATTAACAACTCAAGATGCAGGTGGAGCAAGAAAGCAGCTCACCTTGATCCAGTGTTTGTGATTGTGCATGATTAACCGTGCTGTGTGTGTGTGTGTGTGTGTGTGTGTGTGCATGTGCGTATGCCCACATTTGTGTGTATATGATGTGACGGTGTTAAATAATATGTTGTGTATGCTTGTGCGCTTGACTGCTTTCTGATTGGCAGGGACTGCAGAGAGGGTGGGATTTTCATGGTGATATTACACCTTTTGTCTCCCTCACCTGCTTCACCACTACTTACATCCTGAAAGCTGATGAATTTTCAATTTAATATCCTCTTACTTTCTGTATATTCTTGTCTTCCCCATCCCTTTCTTTCTCTGCTGTCTCTTTGTGCTGCCTAATTTAAAACAGCTATTGATTACACAGTGTGAAATTTGTGGTATAACTAATAAACACAGTGGCAGCAGGCTTTTGAATGCTTATCTTACATAAAAAAGAGGGCTAACCCCATATTGTCAACAGTTTGCTTAAGTGGTTAGTTGATTCATAAATCACAGAACTACACAGGTTTGGGTATATCGACATGCAGTGCTTTTCAACAGCATCGACATGAAATGTGACAACATTATTGATTAACGGAATATGCAATATTATCAGCTACCTTGTTTTTGTAAGATTTGTACTAAGAGTAAATCTCTCATGCAACATTTGTATTATGAAATTAAATTTTTTAAAAAACAGATTTCGTTCATTTTAAAGTAGTGTATGACTTTTAACCCAAGACATTCTTGATTAAAAATAAAGCTACCAGTATTAAAAAAACAAACAAACAAAAAAAAAACTATCATTAAGGAACAGGTATGAAAATCGAAGTTCCAGTGATGGTACTAGTATCAAAACTTTTCACTCAGCTCTTTCTTATAGCTCTACCTTGGGGAATGAGACCATACTGGCATGTCATGATGCATCAGTTAGAGAAAAGCTCAGTCTGTTTTATATCATCCTAAACCATGATGACTAAGCTTAATGTTTCCACTTTGTGTCACATCTTGAGGTTCGTATAATTAATCTTTTAATAATAGCAGCTGACAGATCTGTCTGCTGTCGCAGTTGCTCATTTATCAAACTGCAGTTTTCACACCAGTTTATGTTTTCCCAGAATACTGTCACAATGTTATTTTTCAATGATTTTTCTTGGGCTGCACTGACCAGATGCTGCAAGACAAAGGAGTTTGACTTGATGCTAAAATTTAACACATAGATAGAGGTTTTAACATGTATACAGGTAGCATTTGCTGGGCTCAAACATACAAAGTCACCAGTATGGTCCTTTAAGATTTATGGCTTTGGGCCATTTCAATCTGTATTTTCATCATACCCAATAATGCCCTCTGTGAAAGTGTTGTCTGATGCTTAATGAGAGATGGTGTTTAAATTGTAAAATGTGTAAAACTAACAATAAACACACAACATAGGCTAGGATAGGGAGAATTGAAACTACATGTGGAACAAGATTTTAGCTTCAATGAAATCAATAAAATTATTGATTTGTGCTCATCTGTTGCATATCTCTGAAATAATTGCATCTTACAATCTGTTGCAATCCTCCTCTCTCTACACCTTTGGGCATCTCAGTGTGTAATTGCCCAGACAAATCATTTTCTGCTTAACTGTGACAGTTATGACTGCACAGCACTAAGTAAATGCTTTGCTTTTACTTTCTTATACAGTCACAGTGCCATCATTTAATTTATGCTCTAAATTTTATGTATTGTTAATATCTAATGTGTCTTACAGTTCGTCATATGGAGTAATCCATTTCAGCACCACGGACAGCTCAATCAGTTTTACATTGTGAAAGATGGAAAAATCTGAGTGTTTCTACAAACACTCGTAACCTTTAATAACAATTGTTATTGGGTAGCAGACGCTGAACCATACTAGGGATCCTCTGGATGAGCTGAATAAGTCTAGCTATTAATTTGGTTAAGTGGTAATATTCATCAGTTGTTGCTTTCTGCAGCAAATTAATCAGATTAATCTCTTGGGTCATGCATTTATGGTGACAAAACACAAGGTAAACAAGCTTTAACTCAGTAATTCTAACACATCAGTATTGAAAATGGCTGAGGAGAAACTTCCAAATGTAACATGACTAAATTATACCAACAATGCAGCACTGCACTTAATAACAACCTTTTACTGTAATGTTAGAAGTGGTGTGGAGAAATCTACACCATATGCTAGGAAAGATACTGTATGCAATGATAAGCCTAGATATGATTTTTTAAAATGTACCTATTCAGTCAACTTTTATTTGACCAAAAATTTTCTCAGCTAAGCTCTTATGAGAAGACAACTAACAACATGAAACTACTGTGACCTGATAGAGAAAGAAAAATATGATTTGGCAAGCTTTAACGGTGAGAGCTGGAAATAAGATGGAGAGAAAGTAAAATAAAGAGATGTCTGTGACCATTTCTACTTTAATCGTGTAAAGGAGAGAGAAGCCTAGGAGATAAGAGTGAACAAGGACAGAATAAGATGGAGAGATAAAGAGAGGTGGGTGGATGGAGGAGAAAAGACAATAGTAACTACATTAAAACCTTGCAGCCCTAGGCACTGGCAATATTGCATTTCCTGCTGAAAAAACAACACAAGAACAGAGCCAAAAAAGAGAGGGATTTGCAGCTCTGCTGTTCAGCATGAACACATCTAGACAAACTTGTAGTCAAGGACACTCCCATGAGTGCACTATAGCACACGATTACACGTTAGGAAGAGAGACCCAAACACACACAAACTCTTAACTGAAACAACTCTGCAAGCTATTTTTTAAGGAAAAAAAAAAAAAAAACTGACAAGGAACACAAATCTATTGCATGATTGAGTGTTACTACTGAGATGGTGTGGCTCAAGCACTCAACATTTTGTATCACAGAAAAGGGACAGAAGTCTGTAAGTTCATTGTATTTTGCATGTGTTTGTTAGTGTATGTATATTGTAAAATGCTATATATTTAACTAACATGACATTTCACTACCCATTTGTTTGCGTAAGCTGTCTGGCCATGGGGGAGAAATCAGTTCATCAGTCAAACTATGTGCTTGTTTGGGAGTGCATGTGTACATGTATGTGAGTACACAGCTGCATCTACTTTCTTCTCTCATCATTTTCTCTTAAGGAATTCATGGGGAAAGTAATTGCAAATGACCTATATAATGTTAGTCTCATTTGCCACACATATAGATTTACACCCATGGGTGTAATGATTCATTTGTTACTAGGGGAGGATGTGCAACCCTATAGATTGTATGACCTAAAGTCAAGTTCAGATACAGCTGACTGCATGTAAAGTGTAATACTCTGCAACACAGCTGCTTTAAAGTTCATGCAAGTGGATTTGTTAGAGACATTTTGTAGATTTTCTTTTCAGACATCAGAAAGCTCAAGGGATGTCTGCCAGCCAGTTTTTTTTTTTTGTTTTGTTTTTAAGGCACTGGTCTGATTTTTTTTTTTTATACTATGCTACTTACTCTAAATTTAAACCATGCTAAGTGTCTATTTTCAACGCAGGAACATTTTCAGGAACTCAGGAACTTTTGTGGCACTCAGATACTGTACTTCAGCTGCTTTTCAGCTGCAGGAACCAGGGTTTGAACACAGTTTCTAGTCCATAGACCCTGCCC